>JABUQX010099315.1:0-7500 GCA_015478945.1 Trachelipus rathkii
TCTTTTTGTAGATATCTCCAAGAGAAAAGTCGCTCAAGCTATGAGTGTCTAGACTGGTGTTGTATAGGTATCTCAACACCCTTTCCTCGTCACTCTGATGAGAGACTATTTTGCCTTCCTCTTCGAATAATTTCTTGAGTTCAGGACAATTACTGTTCCATGAACACAAGTTGAAACCTCCTTTACTCTTGCGCGAAGTAGCCTTTTGATAAATATCCTTCAGTTCCTCAACAGATGAAGAAGAATATATAAAATTGTCGACGCAAAGATTATTTTGGAAATGGTACAGATATCGGGTGGGTATTTCTTGGTATGATGCTCAATCACAGCGTCCAATATGTAGTGACTGACCACTAAGCCAAAGATTATAGTGGAGTAGTGGTAAGTGATTAACTTACCATCTTCCTCTCAAAAAAACAGAACCTACTTCGGTCTTCTTCTAGTTTTAGTCGAATTTGAAGGAAGGCCTTAGATATACCAGACAAGACAATGTAATGGTTTCTTCTGAAAGCGATTGATAATTTGAAAATAGAGGCGATTAAGTCCACCTTTGGATATAAAGCCTGGTTTAAAGACGGATTATCTCCGTTCCTCAAACTACAGTTAAATACA
Source organism: Trachelipus rathkii (assembly GCA_015478945.1). NCBI lineage: Eukaryota > Metazoa > Arthropoda > Malacostraca > Isopoda > Trachelipodidae > Trachelipus > Trachelipus rathkii. The sequence goes on from JABUQX010099315.1 coordinate 613, forward strand.
GGTCTGATTTTTGTCGTGATCTGCAGAGCTTGTTTTAAAACTGATCTATGAGGAATCCAGATGAATTTATGGAAATCTTTTGGCTTTACCTCCACAGACTCGATAATACCTTCATTTTTATGATTTCTGAATATTTCCTCATACTTTTTTACTAATCCTTGAACAGAAAGATTCTTCTTGACTTTTTACATTGTTACAAGAGCTATGTGAAATACTATATATAGACGGACTTGCTCCAGAATAACTGAAAAACCAAGGAAATTCTACGTGTCGGCTTGCAGATTCTACGAGGAATTTTCAATCCCTCGTGACATTTTTTAATAAAAAGATCACTCCACCTAAATATTTAACGCTTGGTTTCCTCCTCTTCAGTTAATAAACCTTTTTTAGGACTACTATTATATAGGTTTCTCTTTCCGTTTCCAAGTTTCCGTATAAGTCCTGCCTCCGATGTGAGTGTGTCATATTGAGCGTGTGTTGACTTTTCTTCTACTCTCTCTCTTGTATTTTTTATAACTCATTTTCTGTTCCCTAACTACGTGCTATTTCTCTTAAATTCACAATTTACAGAATTTCATATGTGTGCACATAATTCCATTGTTTCCTCATTTTTCGTCCTGCTCACCTCAAATCCTATTTTAGTTTCTAAATGGCATTCCATTTTCAGTTCTTTTTCTCGTGGTTTGCCTACCTTTTTGTTTTTTCTTTTCGTGCTCTCTCTCACTAGCTGGGCGCACCTTCAACTCCTCCGGTGATTCTCGCCTCTTCATGTAACTTTAATGACCACTGTTTATACATACTCTTCTCTCTCTCTCCACATTTGTTATTCATAAGGTTCACATATTGAATAGGATTTGTTCCATGGAGAAGGTATTTTCTGGTCTTTCCCAGCTTGTTTATGTTCTGGTTATCTGAACATAATCTTTTTTGCTTTATTTTTGTATATAAGCCCGATACACAGAAGTTCTAAATTGGAATCTTACTTCTTTTATGCCTCCTCTTCCACATTCCTGTCAATACGATTTCTTTTTCGCGCTGCACTTCTATTTGTGGCTGAGCAAGTCTTTACCTTTATCTCTTCTTTTCACTCTCTCCTCGTCTTATTTTCTTTTCTCCACAATACTGTGCCCCTTGGTCTGAATAGTCTCTAATCTTTTCAACACCTTCTCATTGCAATGACTATTCTCCTAACGCCTTCTGTTATAATGGTCTCTTCCACTTTCTGTTAATCCACCACCTTTAAACCGGGTGTATTTTGCACTCGTTTAGTAGTACTCCCATAATTTTATTATACCGAGCGTTCTCCTCCTCTGCGCTCTTCTGTCTTTAGCCGTCTTCTTGTATGCTCCCCATTTTCCTTAACTCCTTCGTTTCTGGTACAGTTCTTCTTTTTTTTTGAGTACCTTCAGGGTGCCATGTCTACAATCCGAAATTTTCTCTGCTGCTTTTTTTAACACATTTCTCTTTTTCTTTATCCTGAAAAACTTTCACTGTCTTTGCAACTCTCTCAAATAATATCAGCAACATCATGGGTAATAGAGGGGGCTAGTCCAAATGGTCGACAAGGAAATGGTCAACAGGGAAATGATCATACAACAAACGCATCCAAAAAAAATCACGACTCCAGCACAAAGCAGCAATAGAATAGTTTAGGTTAAGGTTAGGTTAACGTAAGTAGGTTACCAAGTTACGGTTATTACGATGTATGTATAGGTCTAAGCGTTATGAGTTAAGTACAAATTTTGTTTGGATTCGTTAGAGAAACTAATAAAGTAACGCACAAGATTTTTTTTTTACAATTGTTTGACAATGAAAAAGACCTGTTCTCTCAAATAGATCGAAATATTTTCCCCTGTCGCGCCTATTTGGCGTAAGGTCCCAATCACGCTCCTTTTTCAATCTCGGACTTACGGTCGAGAGAAACTTTTCCCTTCATATTTCCCGGACTACTGCTTAACCTCCCTAGCGACAGAAAAGACTCTCACTGTCTCGAGCCGTAGCTGCTTCTATACATATAGACTGGCTGGGGATAGTTGGGCAAATTCTCCTTCCGCCTTAAAAATTTTTAATATTAAATTATCCTTCTCTTACAACCTGCATCTGAAATCCATTTAGGTTATACTTTTTAATTAAAATTCCTTTACTTGATTGTAATAAGCCTTCCTGGCTTATTCACGAGGAATATTACTTTTGACATTCCCTAGCTTAGGCTGACTAATTATCATGACGAATAATTATCACTCGTCACGGTTTTGCTGAGTCGGATGGAACTGTAAATTTTCCACCGGACGACCGAATCGATAGACCGGACTCCAAGTGGATCAACCGGATCCACCGGTTACTCCTTCAAAGTTACAGTGAGACTACCAAACTCGGACTCTATTTCTCTTAGTTTTCCGGATCAAAGGACCGCCGTCTGTGAAAATTTTACCGCTGTGTTGCGGGATCTCCGGGACTGCCGGGGACTCCGACTCTAAACTACCACACTTTTGAAAATTGACCGATTTTGACTCCGACTCCGACCCCGACTCCACCCTCTTTTCAAAATTACCGACTCTTTAAACTCCATACCTTTTTTCAAAATTGCCTTGACTCCATCGACTCATGTTGCACAAAGAGACATCACCAACTCGCCGGGGAGCCTCATTCCAACTTAACCATCCCGATCAATCCGACCACGTCGACTCACTACCGTGACTTTTCCAGACCACCACAACCTGTCATTATATAGTACTCATAGATAGACTCTTCCTGGATCGAATTCTCACTGTGATATTGTCCGCTATTCATTATATTTTTCTCTGAACACGCATAGTAGTCTCTCCGCTGTATTGGGAATATATAAAGTCATTCATGATCTTTCATTACCTTACCTTAAACAGAATTCTATCAACAGAGTCTCTCCATCAATATACCTTTATACTGCTCTTCTATACTGCTCCTCGCACTTAACTCTACGCACCTCGTCTCTTCTCCTCCCCTCAAATTTGCATTGAAATCTCCAACCAGCAACAATACACCCTTCTCTTTTTTTCCGTCTCACCCACCTTCTACCTTTCCGAAACATTGCTCCATGAATATGAGCTGTGAGATCTCTTGTGTATAAATTACTGTTTGCGGTTAATAGACCTGGGTAGAAGTGGTATCTCTTTCCCTTGAATTTAAAAGTGCATCTTACAAGTCTTTCATGTGTGACATCTATGGTCTGTGTGAATGGTGACATCTTCGGTCCTGCTTTTAAACCCTTTCTCGTGGAGGACTTATCCCTCCCATTCCTCTTTCTCTTAGTTTCCCAATATGAATCGTTCATTAAAGTTTTCTTTAAATTCAGCTCTCAATATTTTTATCTCGACATTCATCTTTCTAATTTCGGAACAAAGATCTCCTCTCTTTTTACCCATCTTGCTAACCTCCTCAAAAACTTGTTACCTTCTTAGTTAAACGTTTGTTGGTACTAAAAATGATTGCCGAGGGCCGGGTAACCTGAATGTGTGTACATCTTCCGAATCTGCATCTAGAAAGCATCTTACGTATAAGGGGATGCTTTTATTTTGCAGTGGCTTTGCTAGTGGTTGGATAATACCTGCTGCACGCATAGTAACAACTCCATCATTAGCTCGAACCCGAGGGTGCAAGACGGAGGACGTTAGTCACCACCAAATATATATAAGATATATACATATAAGTTATGTATATAGTATAATATGATACTAGTGAGGTATTATAAGGATAGTATATACTTACAGAAATACCTATATATATAAATTAATATTAATGTAAGATATAATAAATTTTATTCATAGAAGTATAAATTATAGTTTTGCTAAATATTGAAATACTTTAATAATAATCGATTTTCTTTTGTATAAATATATATATATAGAATGTTCCAATGACTATTTACGCATCTCTAAAATTATATCCGTTCTAATAAATCGAAGGGTTCTTCTTCTACAATATTATTTAATATATTTATTATTATATATTAAATATATTAATCATATATATACTATAGTATAGTATATATTGTAGTTTTAGCACCTATAAATTAATAGTATAAACTAATAGTATATATAAATACTATATATACTTACGATATACACTATATATAGCACGCCTACCAGAAACAGTTCTTACATGGACCCATACCATAACCAAAACATGCATTTGTTCATATACCGTGCCATTACCTGATCATACGATCCGAATTCGGTTCATAATTAACATGATTCCAAAATTTTAAATAGTTATTAAAAATAATCATCAAATCAACAAAATTTTCTTACCATTATAATATTATTATAGATATTATATATATTCATAATATCAATATATAAATAATATACATTAATTAAGTAGTATTATATATATAACTATTACATATACCATATATATATTGAGAATATTTATACTATTATATACGGAACCATAATGACTCACATATAGTTATATATTAATGATAACTTAGTAATTTATACCTTTATATTATCGTATATACTATATATAAATTATATATATCAATCCTTAATCAATATATCTATTCTACTTCGAACAATTTAAATATCTAATTAATATATATAAACTTTCTAAATAAAATAGATTACAAATATTATAATTTATAATACATGAGACTATATTATATATATATATATATATATATAATACATAAACATATATATACAAATATATATACATATTAGAAATTTATTATTACTCACTATTGTAAATATATAAATTAATATATTTATATATACATACACATACTAAGTACCATGATCTGAATTTATAATTATATATGAGCTCAAATGAATAGTATTCTAGGTATATAATATTTATATGATAAAATTTTTCAATGGTACTAATATAATATATAAGTATAATAGTATCATATAGATATAATTTAACACGCCTTAAATATACTACTCTATATATTATATATATATAATTTAATCTATAGATCATTTATTATAAATATTGAAATCTTACGATCTTAAAGAAAATAGTACCTTTATCTTATAACTATAATTATATATATATATCCTAATATTGGTGAGAAAAATAAGAATATTTACAAATTGGGCATATTAAATCTTACCTAGGATGGTTTATGAAATATTATTTAAATACCTAGTAAAATTTTATTACAAAGACGTTGTAATACTTTTAAATACCAATAAATTGGCATCATAAATGAAACATTTTAATATGTATTACTTTTTTAGTTAGAAAATTCTGTGTTCAATTTACTTTATTTTTGTTAGTTTTCATTGAAATGATAATTTTTGTCCATCTGAGAATCACTACATAAGGTTGAATTCATAGAATAAATATAAACAAAATAAAAATATATTTTATTATTCCCCCCCCTACACCCCCCCTCACCTCTTTATTTTCATTATAAGCACTACAATAATATAATATATACTATACTTATACCACATTTATAGGTAAATACAATAATATATTTTAATATTATTATAATATAATTATAATACCATTAAATAATAAACATATATATTAGTAGTATTATTATTATTCTAAACATTAATATAAAATCGAATAACTAATTATCTTAATATAATAATGAACCAAACTTTCAATAAAATTTTAAGATAATCAAGAAGGTGTGGCTCTGGGACTACTCCCCACCACAAACTGGCATTCTCTTGTTCAAAAAGTTAGATTAAGGCGAAAGGATTAAGACCAATAACCACAACAATGGGGAAAGTCAACGTCCTATGACACAAATTTAAAATAGTAATTGTGTGAGCAAAATTTTCTACTTTCTTGCATATTCTGTCCGTTAAATTTGTTGAAAAAATCAATATGGATTTGTATAAACACTGAATTTTTTTTTCATAATTGTTTTATTTTTAAAATTTCCATTGTTATGTTTCTATTTATTCTTTTCTTTTTTATTTAATTTATCTACTTTTTTTTTTAAATGAATTTTATACAGGTAAATTTTTTTTTTATAAATTCAATTTTATTCTTAGTATTCACCATAATTAAGGAAAATCTATAGCAATTTAAGTTATATATTCATCTCTCATTTATAGGTAGCTCATAATTATTAATGTAGTTTCAAATCATTTTTTAATAAGAAAATAAATAAATTTTAGTATAGAGCACTCTATGCACTATATCTTTACTGCTTGGAGGGCCTCCCATGTATATGTATATAGAAATCATATTAAACTACAGTTAATTATACTAAATAATAGTTGATCAGATTACCAAAGCTTATTATTTAAATAGGATAATAATAAATAATTAGGATTATCTACTAATTTTTAAAATAATAGAACTGTATTTGCGAAAAAAAGTACAAAGGGGTGCCTAAGAATTGACCTCATTCTTCCGAAACATATCCTGTCAATCCCATTTCCAGACGTCCAGCAACATTGTTAAAATAGACAATCATATATTATAAATATATTGTTTAAGAAGAGATATATATTACAATTAATATATATATAATATATATATTTAAAAAAATTGGGAGGATTTTTTTTTTCTATAAATATACACAACAAAAAACAATCCCAACCCACATTTGACTTGTGATAAATAATGCATGAAACATAAGACAATTATTATAGCTCTATATTATGTTTGTCCGGTTAACAAACAATGGGTCTCGGGAATCAGCTTATTTCATACATTTATACATAAGACATTTTATACAAACTTCATATGCTACCGTAGGAAATATGTTTACGGGCTCACAGGAAGGCCACTTTCTCTGCTTAGATATTCAGATTAATATATATATATATATATAATATATATATATATATTATATATAATTATTTATATTATTATATAAACTATAATAAATATATATAAATGATTATTATATATATATAATATTAATTATATATATTA
>JABUQX010099315.1:10000-34940 GCA_015478945.1 Trachelipus rathkii
AAAAAAAGTTGTAATTTATGCATACACTTACACATAATAATCTAAAGACTCTGAAGAGCTATAATCTTATGTTTTAATAAGATATCAGCAGAATAAATAGAGAGTACGTTTTGATATAAAGATTAATATAATAATTGCAAGAATATGATATATACTAATAGTAAAGTCAACATAACCGTAATTGAATATGTAAGTTATACAAGGACTTATTGGGAATAATTATCCTGTTGGGTATATAGACTTTGCAGCACCCATCTTCCATTGCCAAGTTTACTCGAGGCGGGCCACCTGGTATAAGATTATATATATTATTTATGTAATAATAATATAAGTAAGGGTTATTAATGTATATACCTTATATATATTAATAACTTCTTAATATATTAATGTTATAGTAATATATATATATGATATATAGTATATAAAAATTATTATTATATGAAGTTATTTGATATATATAAGTATATAGATATATATAAATTTTATGAAGGGAATTACGAGAGAGGAGAGGAGAGAGGATGATATATAGGAGGAGGATGGTAGAGTTATAGAAAGACGAGAAGGAGAGAGAGAGAGAGAGAGAGAGAGAGGGTGAAGAGTCATGGAGACGCAGAGGGAATTAAAATTAATACCATTAAAATTTATTATTATTGAGACCGGGCAGTGGGGCCAAGGTGTAAAAAGCGAAGGAAAAAGTCCCAGATGGGGACTCTCTAATGCGAAGGACAACACGCTAAGTACGAGTACTTTGTAAAGAGTCACGAGGTGTGATTAGAGGCCTGTGATTTTTTTGGATCACCTCTGTCAATCAGCTAACGGGTTGAACTCAAACTAAGCAAGGAAGATTAGCCATCTCTTTCTCTCATGATGGGATAAATGTGTTTGTCAGATACATAAGATGTAAACAATACGGTGGCTTTTTGTGGGATTGGGCCTAGGACTAGGCAACTTAAACAGTAATCTATAAGCAGAAGATGAGTCCCAGGTTGGCGTTACGAAAAAAGATGATAAATTTACACGGGGTCGGGATTGATGAGTTAAACGAATTGAAACAGCAGTTAAGATCAAGTGTTGGTGTCGTGCTAGAAGCCAAGTTGGAATAAGGGGTTTACCTCGGCCATAAACGTTGGGAGTTTATGGGAGCTGTATCACACTTATTCGGATGTTATAATGGTGTTAAGTATGGCAGTTAGAATGTTAGTAACGTGTAACCGTCATGAGTTGTTTATTAAGGGAGTCTGTCGGTGTATTTATAATTTTGTCCTCAAATTATGACTTTCTTTTCTTATTGTGAATTATATGAATTATTTACTTATTAGTGTCCGAAGATTAGAAGGTTATCTGTGCTTTATTTTGAACTCGTTTAATTTCTCGTTGCAAAACTATTTATACCAAATAGGTCTCAACTACTCTCCTATTGAGCCAAGTGAATTAGTTGGAAGTGAGATTTAATTGATAAGATCTTGTGCATTTTATTTGAAGGAACTGATATAATTTGTAAGTTACACTTTTAATCATATTAATAATTGTTAGGCTAAATTAGATAGAATAGATACTTTTAATAAGATATTTAGGTATAATTATAAAGGTATCATTTTTCTTGGTTAATTTTGGTAAGAAATAAATATTTTGTGAAATATATTATTAAGATAAATTAATTTTTGCCTGGTTTTTCCTCGTTTTTGTTGTGTTTTTAAATGATGAGTTGTAAAACTTGCATGATCCTTATTTTTGAGTCTTATTTTACAGAAGTCGAACAGAATTCACTAAAGGAAAACAGTCCGAGATATAGTTAACATATAATATTATATAGTATATTATATATAGTAATTGAGGTTTATTATATATATATATATATAGATAATATATATATCACATCGGTATTAATATATATAGCTAGCACCTATATAGCATATACCTTATATATATATAGAACTCCCTAATAATAAATATAAATTACATATTAATATATATTACCGAGGTTATATTGCGTAATTAATATATACCTATATTATGTATCACTATTATATTATAATATTACTATAGATATATAATACTACTATATATATATGATAGTTATATATTATAATATATATATATTAGTATATATATCATATATTGAAGTTGCTCCCCAATGGTATTCCTGCGGTTCACTCCGAAGTGTTACTCGCTAATATAAAAAAAACTAGTTTGATTTAAAATTACCTTTAACTTATATACGCTAAATCTGCTTCTTAGCTGACAGGATTTTCTTTCGTAATATCTTACTCGTATATAATATGTTGAACACGTATACACTGCGTTTCTTAAGATAATAGTTAGCATTTATTAAGAATGAGTAATTACACTAGCTTTACTCTCAATTATTTCTCTTGGGAGGTTTCACTTCAAGGGTGAGTACAACCTCTTAGATTGCAGGTATATCTATACTTACCTTCCACAATTCTTATCATTTAGCTCTATCTGGTGTCTTAGATGTTCTCTCTAAGATTTTCTTTAAAGTTCTTTCGAAGAATTTGCTTCTCACAAATCTGTTTTTCAATATAATGGGGAGATTTGGAAGAAGGTGGAACAAGAAGAAGAAGAAAATAAGAAAGAAGAAGAAGAGAAGAAGAAGAGAAAGAGAGAAGAAGAGAGAAAACAAAGACTGAAGAACATTTATTTGTTACATTCCGAATTTGAAAAGATTTCGAGCCGAGAATCAGAATTAAAGGCGAAATGTCGAGAAATACCAAGCGCCATCAAAAGTATATACCTCAGCAGATGTTTGGGATAAAATAGGTAAAGTGAGTTTGGTCCAAACTTTATCAAGGGAGTACATTTAAGATTGAGTATATATGTTAAGTCTGTGGTCAAAGACTGTGTGGGTGGAGATGAGCAAAGGGTAAAAGTTTCTCAAATCACTTTACATGAAGATTATGACAGCAGCAAATATTGCAATGACAGCAGTGAGTATACAACTTCTGCGAGAAGCTCGGAATGAACAGGGTGCTGTTATTGTGCAGTAGCAATAGTGATTATTGAGAGAGTGTACTATCAATTCTGTATTGGGTGAAAAAAGAGATCAGAATGAGGGCTAGTGAGAGCGAACGATGTTGTAAAGACGTTAAGACTTCCTTAGACTCTACTCTATTCAAAATTAAGAGTTAGTTAAAGATGAACTTAATCCCAGAGGTTGGTGAGGCATAATTTATACAAGAGTGAGTCAACACTCCTTAAGAGCAAGTGAGCTGGAGGTTGTGTTTAGAGTCCGTTACAGGGCGTCAGAACCTAAGCGTATTAGACAGTTTTAGAAAGAGATTTATGTGGAATCTGTTCTCTTTTTCAAGATATTCACGATGTAACAATAGCTCTGGTGATTTAGTTTTTCAAAATGATGTAATAGTTCTATTGGAATTTAATCAACATTTGGGATAGGAAAGGGAAAAATTCTGAGTTTTTAGGCGTAGAAACACTAATTTCTTTTTCGAGGTTAATTTTGCTCGAAGACCTTCTCAAGTTTTAGTTGTTGCGCTTCTAAGACATCTTTCATAATTAAAAGGACACATATGAGGGAAGAACTGTCCCACCCCATAACGAGTGAATATATCAATGAAATATAGAAGAAGTTCACTAATGAAATTAGAATAAAATTGTTGGCTGATCACGAATTTTGCTGAGCCCTGAAAATGCCACTATTTATATATTTAAAAGGTAAAGTAAAATATATCTTTAAGATTTTACAGAATGCCAAAAATTAAAATAAGGAAGAGACATAGAGTAGGATGTAAACCGAAAGAAGGAAGTTTCTATATCAAAGTTTATGTCAGATTTTATTGACAACTTTCAGTAACTGTCCAGTTCACTGAAGTTGCGTTTAATTGCCGAACATTAGAGGACTAGAAACAGAGAGTATGAGAAATATCGTCAGCATAGTCTCTCTGCGGAGCACAATATTGGACCCAAGTTAAGATTAGAAGATTTAAGATGTTTTCAGATCTTCTCGTTCAGAATTGATTCGGAGGCTTTAAAAAGTATCTAGTTTAAATTAAAGGAACGATACTTAAAGTGCTGAAAGGTGGTCCACTTTACTGATGAGTCAAAAGTAACTTAGCAATAACAAGGATATACGGGATATATAGTATCTGATATTTAAAATATTAAAAATGAAAAATTTAATAAAAATATTGTCATATATAATATATAATATATCGTAACTGGAAATATAATATTATATAATTATATAATATATAAATTATATAATAATATTATAATTAACTAATTAATATTATATTATGTATATGGAACATTTAATAGTTTGGAATTAGAACTATATACGGATTAAATTTAATTACAGTTAACTAATACTTAAGTAGGTTAAGGCTAATTAATTATAAAGTCAGTTAACAGTCGTATTAACGGTTACTTTATCTAGTATAAGGTAATATAATAGTGATATTAATGTATTTCGAGTAAGTAGTTATTGGTTAAAGATTAGGTTAAAGATATAATGGTAACTTGTATCTAGTGAAACAACTGTGCAAAATATTAATAAAGGAGTGATTTAACATCCCTATAGACAAACTCAAAACGTATGAGCACAGATATATACGTTAAGACTCGAGATTACAATTTATTGATCCTTTCGCCAAATGGTCTCTGCTTCACTTATAAGTAACACTCTAAAATTCATTAAACAAATTTTAAAACAATTAAATATTAAAAAATATCTGAAAAACACATAATTAAAATATATAGAAATGATATTAGTTTCAATGAGCAAAAGCACTTAAAGTTAGCCTTATTATTACCTATTTCTTAATTCATTTATATATTAGATGTTCTCAAACTAAATATATTATTTCAAAAAGAACACGTAATCAAAATATATATATAAAATATAAACTAATAAAATATAATTAATTAATATTTGAAAATATAATAAAATAGGTATATAATATTATATATAAATATATATATATATATTGTAATATAATACTAAATATATATAATATCGATAAATAATTTTTTTTTAATACCTATATATATATATCATTATAATATATATTAAATATAAACTCATACCTTGCAGAATAACCTAATTTAATTATAATAAATATATTTCTTATTATCATTATCAAATAATATTAATAATATGGGATATAATAATACTATATATTATGAGGGTTATGATATATAAGTTAGATAGGTTATTTTATGGGGGTAGTTTCCGCCCGAGGGGTATTCATTACCCTTTCTCTCATCACGTCATCATTTCCACTTACGGGTTTACCCTTTATGGAAAATATCACGTCCTACCCTAATACCTGTCCACCCGTCACTTTTATACGCACTGAATAATTCCGAGTATATTGTAAATTTGGTTTTTTTTATTCTCACTTTCGAGTGAAGTGTTCCGTCCACTTCTTTCTTGCTGAAGAATTATTACGAGTCGCTCTATATGGTCAGTAAAATCTACAATACGATATTTGTTACATACTAATGTTGTTTGTTCTATTTTATATATAAGATAATTATTTTACTAATAATATTTGGGTTCCGAACATCCCTTTGTATGCGAATGTACCGTTATATTAACATGACAATTGCATTGTTGAGTTTTCATCATTATAGAGATCAATATCAACGGTATCACAAAACCTAGATAACACCAAAAATGTACATGCAGCAACAACTATGAATTCGTCGCATAGCTAGAGTATATACAATAAAGCAGAATGCACATAGTTATATATTATATTTAATACCTATAAAAGCACAAACAATAATATTTAATAATAAGTATTAAATTAAAGGTTAATTCATTTATATTAAGAGTATAAATGAATAATACATGTAATATTGAAGTATAATTAAGTTATAATTTACATCTTCAGATCATTAAAATCAATTTCCGTTGTCATTTATTTTCTTGGAGTTTCCTTCCCATTTTCATAATATTTTGGAATTATTGTACAGTCACGATTATACTATATTCATGGAAATAGCTATTATATATTAATATAACAATAAAATATGAAATATATTTAGCATAATGGTGGGATTTGAATGAATCCAATCTAAAATAATATCATCTTAAAAATATGTGTATACGGATATGATTTTGCGTATCAAGAGAGAGAGTATTCTTGACCCCCCATATCGTTTACACATGAGATAGGAGCACAACCATGATTAGGGGATGTTGTGGTACATCAAGTGATTTAGATGTAGCATGATCCTCAGAGGAGCTTGAGTAAAAAGCAATCTACTACGTACTTTATGAATGGAATATTAAGTAATATTGAAATGATTGCAACTAAAGGAAAATGCCGACGATAGAATTTAAGTAAGGTAATGGAGATAACATATCCATGGAAGGAGCTACCCGAGTATTGAGCCGATCTGGGTAGAATCTAGATGTGAGATTGAGGACGTATAATACTGGAGTCGATTTACAAAATAAGAGACACTATATAAACTATTTTCAGGCGTGAGACTGGGAGATGGCGGGAGAACGCCCAGAGTAACGACTGTTAATTGCTGCGTCGACTCTCCTTACAATGATGAGCCAATAAAGAGCCGAGAGCCAGCTCTATAGTGAACGTCATTGTAAGGTATAGTGTCAGGTTGGATGGATGTGAGCTTCAGTAGATTTAAGTTATAACTAGAGAATAAAATAAAAATTTCAATAACACATAAGAGAAGTAGAACGGATTCAAGCATATTTAAGCCCCGGGATGTACTATATCAAAGTTACAGTATATCTCAGCACACCCGGCAGAAAGAGGTACAGGAGGTCAGGAACTAGATGAAAGAACTATCTAATACGGTAATACTGTTTGTGTAGTTAATTCTGAGCATTTTCATCTATTTTCTTACAGCTATATACTCACTGATATTTAGAATCCATGGTTGTGATACAGTATACTCTGGTAGTCCCACGTAATTACCTAGTCACTATACATAAACTAAATATATACCCTCTATATACTATAGTGATACTATTGTAGATATATATATATCGTATATATCTCCACTGCTTACACTGGCCTTTGGCCTCACAAGCCCGTAATATAAGAGCGATACAAAGACGGTACGTGAGTATAACATACATCTTATACAACTGAGACTGCTACCCGTACGAAGAGTGATCCGGCTTTAATACCTAGAGACTATTTAAGTTTACATACACCCTATTTATAAACTACTTTTTATATTATTATATATTTATGTATATTCCTTTCTTTATAATCTACCTCTATTCTAAATACTACACTTATATACTATACGGCTATTACTTTATATTTAGCCTCAGTACGAGTGAAGTATTAGATAAGTACTAAGCTATATTATTCCTTCGTAGTTCGAGTCACTTGAGGCTTAACTCTCATAACTCACACCTTATTTATCTCAATTTTAATGATTTATAGTGAGCATCGAATTATCACCTTATTTATTAATTAGTGACAGTATTAAATCACCGTCAATCAGCTAGTGAGTAAGTGAGATTACTATTATCATAGCAGGCCCACGTACTAAGCTTCGTATCCAAATATTTATACAAAGATCTAAGGTTGTTTAGTATTGCTTATTATTTTTATACTCCGATGAAATAACTACATAATCCGTCAACTACGTATTAGTTATATATATTATAATTCTATATATTATCTAAGTTAATAGTCACGGGAATGCAATTTTGGACAAACCCGTAAGCATATGTACCGCTTCGAACACTTAGATATGACGCTTTGAGTTGAAATGTTTGATCCAACCGGTTATTACTTATTCCTGACTTATATCGACACTCTCTTCTTAATCACGAGAGCCTCAATGTCTTTTGTACTACACATAGCTACACTTCATGGGGTAGTTTTTTTTTTTTTATTTTTAGGTTTATTTATTTTTTATTTATTATTTATTTATTTTTATATTTATTTATTATTTATTTTTTTTTTTTTTTATGTTATTATTAATGTCTTATTTTTCTTTTTTTTTTTTTTTTTTTTTTCTTTTTTTTTTCTTTTGGGTAAAAGGCGGCCTTTTTGTTGTGTTTATTACTATTTAATACTGTTTCAGTTTTTTATTTATGATTTTTTCTTCTATTTTTTTTTTTTTTTTTTAATTTTTTTTTTTGGGTGTTTTTTTTTTTTTTCTTTTTATTTTATTTTTTTTTTTTTTTTTTTTTTCTAAATTTTTTTTTTTTTTTTTTTTTTTTTTTTTTTTTTTTTTTTTTTTTTTTTTTTTTTTTTTTTTTTTTTTTTTCTTTTTTTATTGGATTTTTTTTTTTCTCTGTATTATTTATTTTCCCTAATTTTGTGTTTTTTGAGTGATTTTATTTTAAACGAGATTAAATATATTTTAATAATTTCTATTATATAATCATAATTTTAATTTTATTTTGTTATTTCATTTTAAGTTTTATTATATTAATATTTTATTTTTTAAAATTTTTACAATACTATGTACATATTGTATATGTAGGATTATTTATCAATATTTCGTTTCTTTTTTTTCTTGAATTAACTTTGAGTATTTTGTTCGACTGTTCTATGGAATTTGCTTTGTTACTATATTTTGTTTCTATTTATTGAATTTTATTTTTAGTATTTTTTTCTATTTTTTATTTTTTTTTATTTTTTTTTTCATTTTGTATTTTTTATTTATTTTTTTTATGGATGTTTTATTTTATATTTTTATTTTTTTTATTTTTTTTATTTTAATTTTAATTTTCTTTCCGAAAACTCCTGATTCTTCTATTTGTATATCTTAATTTTTTTTTCATTCTTTTCTTTTTCATTCTTCTCTTTTAGAGTTGCTTTTTATTTTGTACTACTCAAATCATTTTCTTATTTTTCGGTACATTTTGATTGTTTTATAATTTTTTATTTTTTTTTTATTTTTTTTTTTTCTTGGTTTTATTTTATTTTATTTTTTTTTTTTTTTTTTTTTTTTATATTTTATCTTTTTTTTTATTTTTTTTTTTTTATTCTCCACTTGTTTCTTTTTTCTTTATTATTTGTTATTTTTTTTTTTTTTTTCTTTCATTATTTTTATACAATATTGGTATTTAACTTTTTTCATATGATATTTTATATTTTATATATATTTTATATACTATTGTATTTATCTTATATCTTAATCTATTCTATATTATTTTATTATATTTTATCTTATATTTTTTTTTTAATCTTATATATTCTTATGTTTTTTTTCCTTATATTATTATATTTTATATTAATTTTTATATTTTTATTTATTTTTTTTATTTATTTGTTATATTTATTTATATTATTTATTTTATTTATATTTTTGGTGTTCTTTATTTTTTCCGGTTTTGTTTTGAGTTTTGTTTTATTATCTTATATTTTTTTATTTATATTTATTATATTTTTTATTTTATTTTTCGTTTATAATATTTATTTTATATTTTTATTATATTAATGTTATTTTTATTTTATTTTTTTATTATTTTTTTTTTTTTTTTTTTTTCTACTTTTTTTATATATATATATATTATATATATATTATACCTATACTTTTTTTTGTCATATATCATCTATATTTAATTTCCTTATATTATATTATGTTTTCTTCTATATTTCCTTTTTCTCTCCCCCGTCTCTTATCTTTATTTTTATTATCTATGGGATAATTATATTGTAATTATATTTTATTTATTTTTTTTATCTTTTTTTTTTTTGTATTTTTTTATCTTTTTAGATTATTTGTTTTTTATTTTTAATATTCCTTGTTGATATTGACGTTCCGCATTTTGGTTAGTTAATACAGCGTTATTTGTTAGGTGGAGAGTATGAGTCCATAATTTTCTAATCTCGTACGTCGTTCGTCGGGATGAACTCGGCTAAATATCATGTCCGGTCTGTCGTCAGTTAAATCAATACGCACAGCTTCATATATCGTCGATAGCCACTGACACGTTTTTATATCGTTAGCGTTTTATTAACCACAGATTTACTCACCGCAGGAGATCCGGTCGCATATCAGTAAGGAAAAACCACGCACCAATAAGACATCACTAAGTGAAGTGCTCGCATAAATGAGATATAAGCTCGCTACTTCATCAATTACGTTGTACATTATTTATTATTTTGAAACTTGAGAGAGCACACGAGAGTTCTGTTTCAGTCCTAATCACTCAAAAAGACATAACCTTTCCCATATATACTAGCCGTTCAACCAATACTCATTATTTAGTGAGCGTCCTGAGAGATAGCCAAATACACTATATAGGTTCACACAGCATTCGAACGGCACCCATCAACTTTTTTCAAATCTCATCTATTCCCTAACTATTATGAGAACATATCACTATCATGTATCTCCTATTTACCTGATGAATCACGTCACTATGCACTAGAGGCGATAGAATAATTTACTCATATTGGATATGATGGTGAGAGATTATATATAAGCTAATTACATAGATATCAGATAGGTAATTCAAGAAAAATATGCATCAAAGACATACCGACTCTTCACTGGAGAACGGCAGATTATATCATCACTATAAGAGATTTTAAAACTCTTCAACCTATATATGGCGTGGGACTTAGAGGCTCATAATATATTAATGAGCATATATATTATAGAGTCTATAATAAATCACTAAAAGACGGCATCCTTTATCATAATGACCGGCGTAGCATATAAAGGATATTGAGTTTAGGGGTTTTTTTAAGATATCTTGCTAAAGTATACTTGTTATCTATCACAAAACTGGCCAGGTTTATACTAGTTACAATAGTAACTATATAATCAATTACGGCTCCTGAATCAGGGACTTCCTCTTCACATCCCATAAGCCACTGGCAAAAGGCTAATCTTAATAAATAAACTAAGATCATTTCTAGCAGTTTATTATACAAAATCTACTCATTGACCCTTATTAATCTTATTCCACAAATAATCTATATCATTGAGTAGAGCAGTAGGCGCGTGGAAGATATACATAGTATATAGCTCTTTCCAATTATAAATATAATAAAAATATCTTAAAACTTAATTTAATTAATATATAAACCTAAATATATAAAATATTTATTTAATATTTTATGCCAGATTTATAATAATAATAATTTTATCTCGTAGGTACTAACAATTATAATAATTAATTATACTGTCAATTTTCTTTATTTCATACTAAAGTAATAAAATATTAAATATAAGCACATGTTCACTCTATTTGAATATTTCTAATATATTATATATAATATATAATCAATATATATTATTTAATATTAATATTATATAAGTTTATTTATACTTAATTTTTAATATTATATATATATATAACATATATAATAATATATATTAATTAAGTATATATATATATAATATAATATTATATAATTAAATTAATATTATAATATATTATATATAATATACTATATATATATATTATAATAATATATATATATATATATTATATATATATACTATATATATATACTACTATACATTTATATAATTAATAATATAATCGATCTAGGGGGTAGGGAATGATCTAGGACCGAGCCCTACTTGTTTTAACAACCCCAACCCCTCCCATAAGGGACTCCCTTTCAGGGGGTAGCGTGTTCGGACCGGAACCCATAGAAAAATTTAACGGGGCCACCAGGAAACTCGGCATTTACCCGTGTAGAAGGGAGATCAAACAAAATATACTTCGGATTAAGCAATAGAAACGAGCAAGAAAGTAGGCCGAAGGGAGACGGAGATTAAGCACGAGTCGGGAGCAACCGCTATAGCGGATAATAATAAGTAAAGGGGAAAAGATACAAATATCATATACATGGGGTCTATAGGGTACGTTAAACTCTATATGAGAGAGGAGGGAGAGTAGAGAGAGAGAGAGAGAGAGAGAGAGAGAGCAGCACGAGTAGTAAAAAGTTACAGTACCACGTGCCCGATCCAACTAGAAGCACAAAGTTAAAAGAGGCAACGGGACAGTACTCCACTAGGTAGGGAGAAGGGATGATTTAGCCCGCGACACTAGGGTAAAAAGAAAGTAAAGAACTCTTTCCCAAAAGTAATAAAAATATAAAAACAAATATTAGGAGAGCAAATAGAAGCCCAATAATTAGTGGAAGTAATTATTATAGCTATAGGAAAAATATGGTAAGGATAAATAAGTTGGAGACAAATATACGCAATAGTTTTCATAGAGAAGGTTAGATTACTATGAGTTACATTGTCTAAGACCTACTAAAAGCAGTGTGGCTTATATTTAATTTCATACATGATTTAATATATATTAGAGTTAATATCTCACCAAAAACTGGAGAAATGAATTTATTTCACCATCACAATTTAATATAAAAAATTTTCGGGGATATATAGTAATTATAACAACTTACTCACGTATCTTATAGATAACGGTTAAAAAACAATAATATTATAAAATAATTTCCTATTGTGCAAATTAATATGAGTTTTCAGGAGGCCTATGAATATCAAATTATTTAATGAGCATGGTAAAATTCCACCTCTATTTCAAATTTCCCTTAATTCGAGCTGGAGTAGAGTCACTATGGGGGTGAATATAATATAACTAAAAATAATACTATTTGCCACCAAGATATATAATATTCGGATACTAATAACTTAAAGTAGTTACTGACTACTTAAATATTATAATTATAATAATATTTCCACTAGTTTTATTATATAATTACTTAGTAATATTACAGCTATTAATAAATCGAGGTGTTGTTTTATGTAAATAGTTTAAATGATATGATATGAGTAAGTATTTTACCACACTATTCTGGTGTTACTCTAGAGAATGTTAACCCACATGCGGAGAAAAATTTATGTTAAAACGACTAGAGAGAAAGTCTCATATACCTAACTCCTAATGGAAAGTTTCATTGAACAACTCCAATAACACTAGTAAAAATTTTATACCAGTGTAATTTCGTATAAACAATGAATTTGAATATGAAGTAAAAATGTACTAAAAAATATATCCTGCTTACTACTTCTAGTAGTTAAAACTTTACTACTAATATAGCTACAGGTATATAGTATATATATATATATATTATAGTATACTAAATATATAATTATATATATGAAATATATATATATAAGTATTACGTATATATATATATTAATAGAAAACCTAGCGGTATACCTATACGCTTAATCCTGCTACGGTATATAATACTCTGACAACCTAATACATCATAACCTAAACCTAACTAACCTAACCTTATAACCTAACCTATATCCTAATAACCTTATGATACCTATAACCATAGACTCTGTACACCGATCACACGCTACATCTAGCAGTGAGACACTGAGGGGACCATAGCGCTGCGACCGCGCAGCCCTACACTGCACTCTCAGCCTCCACCCCGCTGAGCTCATCCAGGTAACTGAGGGCCGAGAGCGCTTTGTAGGTATATTCGTAGAGCGGGGCGGGCGGAGAGAGGTTGGGTGAGGAGGGGCAGGGGGGAAGAGAGGGGAGGTTGGGGTGAGACAGTAAGAGCTAACTCATAGTACGAGTTACAAATAATACATAGCTAAGTTGCAAGATTGTAAATACTCTATAACATTTATTAACACTATTCTCCAGCGTCAACAATAAATAGCACACACACACGATTTCTGCTATGCTTCTAAGCAACCCCACAACACACACGACATCCACACTTTATCGATCTTATACAACACAAACTATCACACACACTTGCATAATACGCCATTTCAATACAGCGAGCACACACAATGTCACAAATAACACAATTAGCAATATACATCAGCTGATGCATTTGATTAGACACGATTATGACACACTTACGAGTCTCTGAGCACATATGAATTCTCACGGAGACCGTGTTCACAAAGCGAACGTAACTAGCCACTATCGAGTGACACACGAGCACCCACAAGTATGACTACATATTAAATTTCCACAACAAATATAACCTCAAATGCGCACATCAACACTCACCATGAGACAGCTTATACACTTACATTACACTTATACACACACGTATTATCCTCATTTACCGACACGCAACCCAAACCATTAGTTGTCTTTCACTATAGGGCTCATATTTTTAGCCTCTCCCGATGATATTTAAATTACATACAGTTCACAACACATTTTTTTAATGTAGAGATTTAATAAACATTTTTACTGTTATATCAAGCAGGATACTGTAAGCGTTCACTCTAATAAACCTTTTATACTCTTTCAATACAACGAAAGTAAATATCTCTGGAGAAAGATAGGAGTGAAAGACGATGCTCTGGTAATTAATACGAAAATTATACAACATTTTTATTTTATGCGTAACGAATATGTAACTGAAACTATAAATTGTGTAATATTTTACAAGGAAAGATCTCGAAAACAACTAATGAAAGATTTAGTATATAACTTAGAACACGAATGAGTAGCATTTACTAGACTGCTAAAGCAGTAAAAAGTTCTAAGTTAGATCAAAAGATGTTTAGCCGTGACAACCTAGGGGGAATAGTAAATGCACGTCTAATCTGTTTTACTGCATTTACGTTTGATACTCATGTTTTACTTGGCTTTTAACCATGTTTTTACTGGCTTTTAATCTTATATGTTTTACTGCTTACACCAACACAATATACATTTTCATTAACATTACATGCCTTAAAGCGCCCAGATTAGCATGTCAGGAGAGTCAACTCAGAGAGTGTTTTACCTAAAATACTCTGACCGGTGGATTAGTAAGTGCTTGTAATTCTGCTTTACTGCTTCTAACTTCATCGTTATTAATCTATGAGCTTTAACATCACTTCATGTTTAGCACTGACTTAATAACTACTCATATGTTTGTACTCATTATAACTCTATCATTATTCAACTCTAACATTACATGCCTTCTAAAGCACTCCACTCCGAGGTGAAGATTCAATAATGAAGTGTGTGTCGAATAGACACCAAGGGAGGGATTAAATACTAATAGCTGTTTTTACTTCTCTCTACACTGATCTATAAATAAACTCATGTTTTAGCTGCTGGTAATTCTCGCTTACTGCTTTAACTTCTGTGCTGGTTAACTGTTTGTAACATTTCTGCTTTATACTGTTTTATTACTTTCTGTTTGGGGTGCATGTTACGCAATATATTTGTTAACATTATGTTTTTTATTTTGTTTATTTAATAACTGGTTTTTATTTATTTTTATTATTATTTCTATTCTATTTTTATTATTCATTTTTATTTTATCTTTTATTATTTTTATTTATTGGTTTAATTATTTTATTTTGATTTATTTTTTTTATTTACATAGACTTATTTAAACTTTCATGCCATATTAGTTTATAATTTTAGAAACGAACACATAATCACACACAGCACACACACACATAAACACACACACCACACCACACACACTTGGTTCCTACACACACTCCTACACTTTATACACACACTTCGAGGACTATGGTACACTTCTATCAGGCACACTTCAGCGTATGTCTACTTACATTTTCTTAAAACCTACATAGAAACAGCTTGACATTTACACTTATACCACAATGTGGTTCCACATTCACACCTACACACTACTTTACACTTATTATAAAACCTTGTACAGTATGTTATCTGTAAGCAAACAAATTGTAATCCATTTACTTACATTATTAATAATCTTAATCTTAAGTTCACCTCAACAAGTTACACCTTAGTTTCTTCCTTTATCTTTCTTACCACTGTCTACACAGATTTACATTACAACTAACTACACTAGATTTTAGCTTACACTCACACACGGGTACGACTTTTCCTTAACACACAGAATTTACTACACTTGCACACAACACACCATTCTATCACATTACACACTTACACAATCTAACACACACACTGCCCACACACACGCACACAATTCACCCCACATATAGAATCAGTAATGCTCATTCTTTTAACATAGTATGTCCTTGGGGGGAACACTTAGATTTAAACAATTTCTTCTATCAAATTTATTAACTAAAATTATCGGAGAGGTCCTCCTCAAAACGTGCGACGACTCTAAATCAATGCAAAATCTTTGAATAAAGAATTTAAATTTATTAAATGTTTAATAGTTTTTTATTTTAATATAAATATTTTATAATGATCATAGTTTATAAAATAAGTCTGTTTTACTAAAAATTTTTATGAACTATTTTATTAAAACCTATATATTTTAGCCGTACCCTTTAAAAGCATTCAATCCAGTAAAATCAGTAAGTTGCCAGCCCCTAGAACCCCTCTACAATCGAAGCTATGTTTCACGTTTTAGTTCTTAGTAATGACTTAACTGCGTTTATTACATCATATCTTTAGTTATTGTAATAAGAATATAAATAATTCAAATATAAGTTCTTCTCGGCTAACATAGCATGTATTTTATTTAAAATCACATTCTAAAGGATTTTTTAAAAATAACAATTATTCATCTTACATTTATATTTTTCGAAAGAGTTTAAGGTTGAAAGGAATCAGAGGATTTTTTAGTTATTCAAAGGAGCCTTTATTATTTTCTATTGTTCATTGACAATTCCCATCACGAGAATACACAACAACCCGCACTTCTTACAG
Source organism: Trachelipus rathkii (assembly GCA_015478945.1). Lineage (NCBI taxonomy): Eukaryota > Metazoa > Arthropoda > Malacostraca > Isopoda > Trachelipodidae > Trachelipus > Trachelipus rathkii. The sequence continues at coordinate 26,580 of JABUQX010099315.1, forward strand.
ATATTGAAATGGATTGTAAGGATAATTTAAATGTGTTGTAGGAAAAGTTGAAATAAGTTGTTGGGGTCGAAATTTATAGCTCTAATTCCATGGTTCATAAATATAATTTTTTCATAAACTGACGCTTATTTAACACTTGTAAAGATGTGGGTGCAATAACTTACAGTATATGAGTATACCTATAAAATTTAGGATAATGCCTTATTTGTAGACGGGACTAATTTTAAATCGCTAATAACCTAAGTCAAAAGGTTTAATTCCAGTAAAATAGCACATGCAAGAATCATTGTTAATTATTATTTATGTATAAATATATTTTTATTCAAACTTGAATTTACTATTGCAAAATTATTCAATATACTACTTTAAAAGCAGGTAAGAAAGGAAATTTTGGTTTTTTTTTTTTTTTCCTTTACTTTTGATGTGGTCCAGGAGTAGTTTTCTCCTAACTATCATTAAGGCTAAACGTCACCTATGTGCTTCAAGCAATTGAAGTCCTCATTACCAACTTGAACTTCGGCAAAGTTATCAGTCCAACCCCTGCACCGCTGAGTGTCGGCCCGTCCGCGTCCCCGCAACCGCCGCGTGCCGCCAGCAGGCGCGGGGCGAATATTTCTCGCGTTCCTTTTGCGCTGGGCGCGGGCGTGCCGTCCCCGCCCAGGCGCAATATTCTCCGCGTTCCCGCCCGCCGCGTGCCGGTGGTTCGAATTATTTAGACAATTCCACTACACACACACAACACTACACCTGCACACACGACTAGATAATTCACTATTATATATATACCCTACGATACTTGGAGATACTAAGGTGAAAATAATCCCATGCACCCAAATGGGGACCGAAGGTGCGCACATACATATTAATGTATAGAGTATAAACAGCGACATTTTTGAGTAAATTTTTAAATATGTAAATTTTAAATCTTATATTCTTACTCATGCACTAATTTGTATAGTTATTAGTGTAAAGAATAGCCATAACACACACACACACACACACGCACACATCTACCATATACTTGGCAGCGGCTTTATAACCTTTGTATCGTTGGTTTGGGCTACCATGTCTTTTTATCTCGGCACTCACACGCCGACCAAAAAACCAGCATTAATGTGACTTAATAGATCTCAGTTTCCGTTTTTCTCCATTTCTTATTAAGGTTGTTTAAACATTCATTTTCCTATTTCACATTCCTGCTAGCGATGCATCAATTACTTTCTAATACTATCAAAGCTATTAATAATATATTATAATAGATTAAATAATCTGAAAATAATAATCAATAATATTATTAATTAATTTAATAATTATGATAATAAATTTTAATAATAATAATTCGATTAGGGGATTCTCAATAATAATGCAATTGGAATAAATATTATAGAGGCAGGATAATATAATATAATAATTAAGTGAGGATAATAATGTATATCATTTAATAAGTAAACCAATAATTACGATATATTGGGGAATAATATATTATCTAATAATAACTTTTACATTAATTAATAATATAATAATAATAATATTTAATTTAACTAAATGAAAGTAATAAAGAACTTAATAGATATTTTATTTTATTTAACAAATAAGAATTGAAATCTGACATATTAATTTTATATATAGTTTTGATACTAGTATGAGGTAAAAAAACAGAGGAGGTACTATTCTATATCTATAATTATTTTTAGTTTATAATACCCCTATAATACATTATAACATACATACTATAATATATTATATACTTAATTATAATTATATATATATTCCCATATATATATTTATAATAATATATATATATACTTATACAGTCATGACAATCCAAAATTTATCATAATCTTACCTAGGGTTGGGCATTAGTGGTGCCGACACCAAAAAAAATTAATCATAACGGTTTTTAAAAAGAAAAACGAAAAAAAACGCCCCCGCTATTTGACCAGCCTAGGGTTTTTTGCAGATAATTACTTCTAAAAATTAGTATAACAAAATGAAAATGAATAAAAAAAATTAATACTTTTTATTTAGTTAATTGTTTATAAGTTTCATTTTTTATTCATTTGTTTGAAGAATTATATAGGATTATTATTTTTTTATTTATTTTTTTTTTATATTATTTAGTTTTTATTTATTTAGATGTGAATGCAATTATTTTATAATATATTTATATATTTTAATTATAAATTATTATTAATATATTATATTATAATATATGTTATATATATATTATTTATATTAATTTTATTTATATATAAATATATATATATTATAATATGATTACTACGTGTATATTAATATATTCATTATCTATATTACATCATATTTTATTATTAAATATTAATAATTATATATATATTATACTTATAATATATATACTTTAGGTATATATATTTTTTAGCTTCCTCTGACTATTAAATTTGCCATATTTTATGACTGTTTGTTGTATATATATATAATATTTATATTTATTAATTATGTTTCTTTATACTATTACTATTTTATATGTACTTTAAATGAGGTCAAACTGGTGGGATACTACTATATATATATATATATATATATATATATATATATATATACTCATCCTATGATACCCATCATAACTACTATATACCTTTTAATAGATACTAAAGGGCATTATATTACTTATACTATGGTTATTTTTTGTAGCGCCTATATACTCATTACGGGATACTATTACCCTCAGCTATATAGGTGAGGTATTATATGTTGTTATTCTATTTTGTATGACGTATTACTATAGTTTATTTTTATATTAACTTAATAGTATTATTTTATAGTAACGTTATCTATTTTATAGTTCCATAGTATTTACATATATAATATTTACATTTTATATTTACTGTTATTATTTATATATTTGGGGACTTATTTATACTATACTCCAATATATATATATATTATTATATATTATATATATATTATAATATATATATATATTAATATATTATTATATATAATTACTTATATATATTGCACTACTACTAGGTTATAAATAATCTTCTACGATATATCATTACTATTACTGAGTACTATTATTTTCCCTTTCTATTAGCCGTATACTATTATTATTATACATATTAATAATCGTACTCATTAGGTTAGTATCGGCTTTATATATAACTTTTATCTATTATAGATATTATATCTATATTTATATATATATCTACATACTACTACTAATAATTTATATAATATATCAATTAACAATATTTTGAGCGTTATTCTTGATTAGAGTAATCCAATATATATCACTTATGATACTTCTAGCTTAGTATATTCAACTAACATTTATACCTTTGGCGTATTATAGATCTGTGTTATACTATTATACATTGTTATAATTTATTATATATATTTTCACTACATGGGTTTTTACCTCCCTAGGTAACTAGTATACATATCACCTGATATATTTTATTAATTTATATATACCATGTTATAGTATAGCATCCCTGGTGGTTTATAATGTGAGTACATTTATATATTGGTTTCATAGTAACCTTAGGTCAACGATTTTTTAGAGACTTGTGTCACATACAAAGATAGACTACATCGCTGGCTTAGAGCTGTCCCCTATCGAAATGGTGTAGATGAGTCAATCCAGGTCTACTAACAGGCATGTTCCGAGTCAATTTTTCACAACAAAGGTTATCTTTGGTCACATCTCTAAGCGAGCTTTCACGAGAGAATGTAGATCATTTGGTTAGTCTATACAAAATAGTTTAACTTTTGCAGATTTTTTGGTCAAGAATCCCTTTATTAATTCCGTGTGCATTTGTTCTATTTAGGCCATTTCGATATATTTTAAAGATAACCATATTTTTCTTTTGAATTTTGTATTGATGTAATGGTCCAGTAATGTGACGAAAGATAACGCATGTTTTGCCTTCTTGTGCAAGATTTGTCTATGCATGCCATCGAAAAAGTAGGCGACCATCCCTTTTCCTTCTATACCATCATGTAAGGTATCCCATCTTTCACCGGTTTGCATAAGCACGTTGATTGGGATCACTAAGAGTTTGCCGAAATATGACAAGTGCTTGCAACATTTTTTACTAAGATGCAATTTATAATCTTTTCGTATTAGATGTGGATTTATTTGTAAATCACAAATAATATAAAAACATTGTACTACTTGCTCGAGAAATTTCGTCCTGTGTTGCAAACATTAAAAGATTGAGTAATAAAATTCTTTACGAGTTCCAAAGAGTACTGATTGTTGCATTATTGTTTATATTCATCAATACTTCATGATAACGTTAGGCAATTTTTAAAAACATGACAATTTTTAATGAATAATATGATAAAATTAAATAATGCGAAATCTTAAGAAATAAGAAAGGAAATTTGACTTTGCAGCAGCGGTTATCTCTGATCCTTCTCGCATCTTTAGTTGTGACAAAAAAAAAACCATTAAATACCTAACCAACATTGACTTCTTTTATTTAAAAATGTTAATTTTTTTTTTTGACCAACTCTATGGTAAAATATCCGGTGTAGTGGTGTACTTTGTAAATTGGGTATTAATTAACCTAAGGACCCTCAGGTAAATTACACAAACAAGAGAATGTATTTAGATGCTTTTTAAGAATCTTGTGGCTTAATTTTAGATACCTTAATGATAAATGGTCAAGTAGTAACGTGAAAGAACTGAAAATTTGAGTTAAAATAAAATCCCAAAAAAACATATATGAACCATAAACCTTATCTCAAAAAGCCGGGTAAACAGAAGGATGCGGCCCCACCCCAACAGATCTGAGAGCGAGTATACTACACTCATATTATCTAAAGAGTCAGGATGAGGCCTTGTATAAGCTTGAGAGGTTAACCTGGAGAGGAATAAAAAGATTCTACGCAGTTATATATATATATTTCTAAAACAGAATCTACCCGCTAGTTTCTTAATAATGAGGGTTCCACGCTCACTGGTCAAACGAGCGTTGTATGATTTTGAGCGTTATTTCCAAGACAGCTCTTATTGTATGATTTAAATTGTGTGTCCTGCAAAGTAGAACTGCTAAGGATTTAATTCATAGTATGAGTCTAAACACAAGGTTATCAAGAGCGACGGGGGATACGTTAGAGACAGCCTAGTCCGTGAGCCACAAAAGATGGATAGGTGTGAAACTGTCTTTCGATGCCACATTGTATTAGTGCCATTAGAGATGGAAAAAATTTTGTTCTGAATTAAAGAGTATTTTAATTTTAAAAGAACTGGAACAATGTAATTTCTTTTACCCAAAACATGAGGTAATTGAGACGTACTCAATCCACAGATCCTGCTTTTATGTACTTTCTACCCTTCAGCCCTCTAAGAAATAATATTCTTAAGGTCATCAGATTATCAGCAGCAATACTGTCCAATCCTCTCCGGAATAAGATAAAGATAAGAGAGTTGGTTAATTTATCATTATTGTATGGATGGAAATTAGGGAGAAAAGAGCGCAGCACCAATTGGAAAATGAAGATATTATTGAAGGAATGTAAGGGGCCTCCAGAGATCATCAGTCATAAAAGAATCAGCATTACACTTTTACCGGGAGTGAGACTGTTTATACCCCTTGTTTAGAAAAGTATTTTGACTGCAAGGCTGAGAAAGAATTTCGGGAATTACTTACCTTGCAATCCATCAAGAAGTATGTGAGGGGTTATCCTACACAGTCGGAGCGGATTCCACGAGATACGATTATCGGCTGCCTCGGTGGGATGTACGGTTACACGCATTTCCTTCCACTACTTGAATAGAAACACCAGAGAATGATGTAAAACGGTCTGTCTCTGGTCGAAAAGCATCAAAAAACTAGACATGCCCATATTTGCCGGACACCGCGTTTGAAAGTTAGAGTATTTAACCTTGTTCTATATGATCACGACACATGACCGGGAGCCGCATGGCCGCAGTAGTAACCCCGGAGGCAGCGACCAGGAAAGGTGGATAAAATGTCTAGCGCCGACCTTCATTATAGCTTAGCAGTGTGGCCTGTGGAGTCCGAAGTGGAGAAGCAAGCTCTTGAATACGCGTAAACTTTTTGCTTCTTGTTAAGCAGCGTAGCAGACGCTATCATTGGGGCCCGATTCACTGTTTAATTCTCACATCACACAAGTATTCTCCGGGGTCTCTCATAAGATGTTCGCTCTGTTTTATTATTTTCCTCTGTCATAAGGGCCCAGCTGCCCAGACCCGCCTGTACCTAGACGGAAAGTCTGACTACCTGTTAGTTCCCTTCTAGGCTCATTCCTGTCCTCTTTCCGAATTAATCATACTTCATTTCTCTCTATATTCCCTTTATACCTTTCCATATTTCCTTACCTTCCATAATTTTACCTTCTAAATTAGTTTATTCATTGAATACAGTTATTACCTTATATTTTTATATATATAAATATTCATATCTATTGTATATAATTTATCCCCTAATATATCATTTCTATTCCACCCTCTTGTATCCTAAAAAGTTTGGTGAATGACGAGATCGTACTACGGACGTAGTCAGAAGTGTTCGCGTTTACAAGGCTATTAAAGCACATGTCGAGAAGCGACACATTGTTTCGTGTGCACGTGAATGTCAGCGTAAATCACCTTAAGCATTGGCCACGTCCAATCTCTCGGATTTGTTATATTATTACATTATATAGAGCCATCTAGAAGCTTCACCATGTGAAATTGTCCTTTTTGTAAGAGAGTGTTCAACAAAGATATAGAGCTGACTATAGCATAATTGTGACACTACAATTAGACGAAAATCTCGACTGAGACATATGGAATGTTGGTGTAAGTGTACGAGGCGTGGAGGGGAGGAAACGACTGAGGATGAAGACGTTTCTGGTCGGCCGATGGAGACTGCCGAACACATTGTTTCTAAGAGACAATTCGACCCAATTGATAGAGGAGGATTCATAACCAAGGACAGCCGTAGCCACACAATTATCTGGAATTTGGTAAGCGAAAAGACACGTAATCGGTTTTGTCGCGACCCAACCAATTAATTATAAATGAAGAAATGAAAACAAATAATTTGCTGAATATATATATAAAATAAAATAATATATATTATATGAGAACTTGACTACTTCCATTAAGTATATAATATGTATAAATTGAATAAGATATGAATAATATACTGATCCAATAAATTTGAAAATTCACCAAAACATTACATAAGGAAACGATAATCAAAAAACTATCACCCGGAATACAAGTGTATTCCCGATTTCGAGACTCTTATCCTGGTTCCCTCTCCAACTACAATTACTAAACCCAAATTATTAAACAACAAATAAAAATATTGAACAACAAAAAAAAAATAAAAAATAAAAATTCAACAAAAAGACAGAGTGGCGGGCAAATTCTTAATCCTTTTTATATTAATCAAAAATTTATTTTTGAAAGGATTCTAAAATATTATATAATTTAAACATAATTAATTTTTTGATAAGATAAAAAGGATTATTATATATATATTATACTATATATAATATATATATATATATATATATCATATATTTATATATATATTAAATATATACTATATATATATATTATAATATAATATATATATATATATTATATATAAATTAATATATAATCCCCGTTTCTGTTTAATCAATGGGTAGTTTGAATTTTTGTTTGTTTTTTTTTAAATATTTGCTCACTAATATGATACCACAATGCAATTCAGTGTAACCGGACTGGATTCAAAGATTCGACATAATTATAATTAAGTGTTTACGCTTACTAAAACCGATTTAAAATGTATACATATTAAAACAAATAAATTCTCGAAAAAAAACAAAAAGTACGAAACTTAACAGAAATGCCAATTACATATTTGGGAATCAACCTACAACACCACGGCCCAATAATGAACAATAATTTTTTTTTTCATAATTAAATTTACAAAGCAAGTTAGTTAACTTACAAAACCGATTAAATATTTGTAATCTTACTATAAAGTTATTAAAGTAGTGTAAAAAAAAAAAGAAATAAAATTAGTAAGGCGAGGCGACGGGGGACAGAGGGAGGGCGTTTTCCCAGTCCGTAGGGGATGGGGGCGGAGGAACCACTCGCGAAGCCCATACCAAGAGGATCACTGATACTAGAATATATTTAAAAAAAAAAAAAAAAAAAAAAAAGAAAGTTCAACATTTGGCATAAACGAAAAGGTCTATTTAATATATGATATATAATATGATATAATATATATTATATATATATATATATAATATATATATAATATATATTAATATATCATATATATAAATTAATATATATTACTAATTAATATATATCTATAGTTATATATAAAATTACATTATATATATAAATATATATATATA
>JABUQX010099316.1:0-17500 GCA_015478945.1 Trachelipus rathkii
ATAATATATTATTATTATTTATAAATTAAGTGGTCAATAAACTCTTCCAGTAAGGGAAAATATTATTTTTTTTATTTTTTTATTTTTTATTTGTCTTGTATATTTTTTATCCATTCTTATTGTTTATATTTATTGACTTAGATCTTGAAAGTTATCAAAATAAATAAAAGTAATGCAAAAATAATTTTTTTTTATAATGTTATCTCGTCACTATATGTATATTCAACACGTGTTTTCCTCGTTTGTCATTGTATGTCACATTTCAGGATCCCTGTAATATATATACATCAATATAATTGAACTTTTTCCCCCGACATTTTTTTTCTTAATTGTCTCATATATGTATATAAGGCAAAGGTTTGCTCAATACGAGACCATCTGTCTGCTTGAAAGTAAACAAAGCACATATCAACAACAAAAACATCATCAACAACAAAAACAACAACTAATGTTTAATATGTTTATGCAAATTATTATTCAACATCCCCTTCTCCTACTTATCCGGCCACTCCCCCTTTTTTGCATATATCCCATTTGCTACGATAATTTTTAGCATGGTATTCGATGGATTTATTTCTACGGTGTTTAAAATGCAGAATTTTCTGTAATTCAATTTTAATACCATCCTTTGAAAACAAAGAGTGTGTTAATAACTATAATTATTAGTTTTTGTATTAATTACTATACAATTACAATGCTAATACTGCAGCTACTCAGGTACTAATACAACCAGCAACCAGAACACCCAACAAAAACAACAACAACAACAACAACAAAAACAGCTAATAACAATAATAAAAATAATAATAATAATAATAATAATAATAATAATAATAATAATAATAATAATAATAATAATAATAATAATAATAATAATAATAATAATATGATAATAATAATAATAATAATAATAATAATAATAATATTAATAGTAAATAATATTGTCATTATTATTATTATTATTTTTATTATTGTCATTATTATTATTATTATTATTATTATTATTTTTTTTAAAAAAAAGTGAGTTTTTTTTTTAAATTTTTTTTTTTTTTTTTTCTATTCTTATTATGTATTATTATTATTATTATTATTATTATTATTATTATTATTATTATTATTATTATTATTATTATTATTATTATTATTATTATTATTATTATTAGTTATTCATTATTATTAAATTATTTTTTTATTATATTATGTATTAATTTTTTTATTATTTTATTTATTGTATTTATTTATATTATTATTTTATTTTATTATTATTATTATTATTATTATTAATTAGTTAGTTCAGTGTTTATAATTTGATTTTTATTTTTCTGATTTATTTTTTTTATTTTATATAGTTCTGTGCCTTTACGGGAGATTCTTCAGATTTTTTGTTGGCAGATTTTTCGGACTTTTTTTGTTTTTTTAATCGAAATTTGCATTAATTTATTTTTGGTTGATTTTTTGTATAAATTCTTCTATAGATGTGATTGTTCCTCTATATTGTTAGTGTTTTATTATTTATTATTGTTTATTTATTTATTTAATTATTTTAATATAATTTAATTTATTTAATTATTAATTTATTATTTATTTCATATTAATTTATTTTAATTTATTTATTTATATTTTTTATAAATATTATAAATTTAATATTATTTTATTAATTATTTATTTATGTGAGGTTTTTGATTAGTTGATTGGGTATTGTTTTTTTTAGGTTGTTTGATATTTAGGTGTTTTTATTGGTTGTTGATTGTTTTTTTTATTTTTTTTGTTATGTTTTATTTTGCAGATTTGGTTTGGATTATTATTGTTATTATTAATTTGTGTATTTTTATGTAGTTCTTTTATTATTTAGTATTTAGTAATTTTATGTGTATTTATTTATTTTTTTTGATTGAATTGATTTAATTTTGTGTGTGATTAGTTAGTTTGATTCTTTTTATTTATTATTTTTTATTCATTAATTATTTATTTTTATATTTTATATATTTATTATTGATTTTTTAATTACGAGTATTTATTATAATATTTTTATTTATTTTTTTATTCATTATTTTTTTTTTTTTTTTTATTTTTTTTTTATTATTATTCTTGTACTTATTATGCTAAGTATTAATTCTTTGTGTATTCTTGTTAATTATTTATTAAATTAATTTAATAATGTATAGTTATATTTAAAATAGGCAAGTTTTGAATATTATATGTCGCATATATTGTTATTATAATTTTAGTATGTGGATATATATTAATGTCCTACTCAATCCTTACTATACTTGTTAACTTTCCTTTTCTTCTTGTTATATCTTGTTATATTATTTTTTTTTTGCTGTCTTACATAAAGGTTCCACAATACTTGGTGTGTGGCGAGGGGTGATGTTGCTGAGTAGTCTAAGGTTTTTTCTTCTTTATCTTTACCTTTCAGAAATTGTAAAATACTTTATAAAATAGATTTTATTATTATTTTTATAAAGGTATCTATTTTATTTTTTTAATTTACTGAATTGTTTAAATTTATATAATGTAAAATTTTTGTACTTTCTGAATAAAGTTTTTTGACTATGGTTTAAAAACTTAATTATTATTTTATTATTTATGTTCATTGGCAATATTTATGTGATTTGGATTTATTATTATTTTATTAGGTTTATTTTTAGTTATTATTATTTTTATTATGTGAGTTTTTTTGTTTTTTGGATTATTATTATCATAATTATTATTTAATTTTATTTATTATCTTGTTATTTTATTTTTTATATTGATTTTTATTACTTATTATTAATTATTTTATTTTAGTGGTTGTTGAGTGTTATTATTTATTTTTATGAGTTATTATTTGATTTATTATTATTTTTTTTTGTGTCTTATTTTTTATTTTTATTTTTATTTTTATTGTGTTGTGTTTTTATTATGGTTTTTGAGGTGATGATGGGTATTTCTTTTATTTTATTTAGTATGTAATTATTATTGATTTGGTTTATTTTTATTTTGAATGCATGTATATTATTAGATAAAGTTTATTATAGTAGTAAAGTATTATTATTGATATTTTACGTGACATTAGTTGGTCAAAATTTTTAGTGCTTATTTTGATAAAATATTGGATAATTTTACTGATTTATCTTTAGGTATTAGTTCTGAAATAATAATATAAATTAATTATATAATAATAATTAATTTATTATAATAATAATAATAATAATTAATAATTAATAATTAATAATTAATATAATTATTATATATATAATCATATATATAATTAATTAATTAATAATATAATTAATAATATATAATTAAATTATTATAGTTATTAATATTGTCCATTATTATTATTTATTATTTTTTATTATTGTTCATTTATTATTATATATTATTTTATTTATTATATAATTATTATTTGACTTGAATTAATTATTAGTTACTATTATTGTTTATTTTATTTGATTTGAGAGTTATATTATTATGATTTGTGATTTTATTAGGTGAGTTTATTTATATTTTTTTATATTTACCTATATTATTTATTATTGATATTTTATTGTTATTATGTATATTTATTAATTTATATTGATATTTATTATTATTTTTGTATTTTGATACGTTTATATGTTTATATGAACGAATATATTAGTGTTTTTTTCTTGTTGTGTTTTTATGTGTTTTATTTTTTTTATTATTTATAATTATATTTAATTATATTTTATTATTTTCTTATTTCATTAATTTATTCAATTAATTTATTTACTATTATCAATTATTTTATTATCTTATTATTTATTTTTATTATTATTATTTAATATTATTATTTATTTTTATTTTTATTATTTATTAGTTATTATTATTATTATTGTTATCATATGTATCATTATTCTGTATTTTTAATATTGTGAGTTATTGTTTAATTCTTTTTCCCTGTATTGTGTCATTTTTTGCTATTTATTGTTGTCTTGAACCTTTGGTATTGAAAATACCATGTGGAAAGTGTAGGTATGTAGAAATATTTTTTCTGAAATAATAATAATAATAAGTGTTTTTGGGGAGAGAATATAAATGTCATAGGAATTTTTTAATTTAGATTAAATAATTTATTATAATGCATTTCAATATTTAACATCTATTTTAATAATAATGATGTATTAAGTATTAATGTATATTTAATGAATTGTGATAACAGTAATAGCGGTCAGACATATTTAGGATTGTTTAGGTAGAGGTATCTTTGTATAATCCACAGATGCTGCTACTGCTGTCTGCCGCAGCAAAATCAGGAGATATTATTTTATTTAAGGGCAGTCGCTCGGCAGCGATTGGTCATGGGTAACATGGTTTGTTAGGGGAGTGTATATTTTTTTATTATTAGCGTATTAGGGTGGGTGGTGGGATGTGCGTTGTGTTTAGTTTTAATATATTATTATATTTGTGTTTTTATTAGTTTAGTCGTAGTGAGTGTGGAGTGTTTAAACACTTTTGTTAGTTAGTGATTATCTCTTTATTAATAAGTATATATTGGATAGTATTGCAGTATTTTTTTCCAGATTATCTTAATTGTATCACGAGTTACTAGTTTGGTGTATTTATTATTTTTGGTTTTATGGGTTTATTGTCTGTGTTGTTCGAGTCGTAAACATGGCATTATTGTCATTTCGTAGTGTCATTAATTTTTGGGCCACGAGTGATTCGTAAATTGATTTCGTTATCTTGAATGATAGTTTTGTCTTTGTTTTAATATTATATATTGTGTAGTTGGTGTTGTATTGGGTTGGGGTTTGGTTGTGATTACTTGGGTTTTGTGTAAGTGATTTTATGCTACATTTAGTAATAAGACTTTATAATTTACATTCTTTAGGGGTTATATTGATGTTATATATATATTAATATATGTGGTGAGTTTTTAAGGTTTTGATAAGTATAGTTTTGAGTGGGTATTATATTAATATTTTTTTTAGTTTATATAGTATATCTGATTTGATTGTTATTGGTAGTGGGGGCTGTTTTGGTGGTGGTAGTATGGGTTGGGGTGTTTTTTTAGGAGTTTTGAGTTAGTGTTTGTTGGCGTTCACGGGTGCATTAGTGCCTATTAATGGCAGTGTAGGGTGGATTATCTTCGTCGGAGTTGCTAAACGTAAGTAGATCGAAATAGAGAGAGATGCATATTCTATAGGTTAGGCGTTAATTTAGTATTTCTCTACCTCTGGTATTGGGCTACTGATTCCTTGTGTATATTTATTGTATGGGTTGTTATTAGGAGGATTGGTTATTATTATTTTATGCCTTTTTTGTTATGTTTAATTAGGGAGTATATATTTTGTTATATAGTATTTAGATTCTTGTTGTTTATGATTGTTTTAGTATTTGATGTTAAGTTATTTAGTTTTATTGTATTTGGTTTAGTTAGGGTGATGATTTATCTGTGAGTAGTTTGTGAGGTGAGTGAGTGATGTTGTGGGTGTATTTGTTTTGGTTATTCTTTATGTGGGTGTATTGATGGAGTTGTTGTGTATATTATTTGTTAGTGTGTAGGTTTTATAGGTATTTGGTAGTTAGTATTTTGGTGTTGGTGTATTTGGGTTTATTATATATAGTTAGGTTTAGGTTATTATGGGTATAATAGGTTTTAGAGTTGTATTAGTGGTTTATGTGAGGGTTGGTGATTGTGTTTATGTTTAGTGATTATATATTTTGCTATGTGTGACGTAGGTAGTATAGTTGTATTATAGTGTAATTTATTGTTTTGTTACTAGTTGTAGGTTTATATATATATTAGCTGTGTATATATATATATATAGTTTGCTAGTGGTATTGAGTGGTATGGTTGGTTGGTTTGTGGTTGCGGTTAGTGAAGTGTGTTATGGTATTATCTATTTAGGTATAGTGGGTGTGTAGGTTCAGTATGTGGGTGGTATTATTTAGTGTATTTATTATTTATATATATGTTATATGGGTAGGTGATTTATGGGTTTCGTTCGTATTTGTGTTAATAGTATATGTTATTGGTAGTTGGGTGTATATAGTTCTGTGATGTTAGTATATTTTTTATGTAGGTGGGGTTAGTGGTTATATTTTGTTAGTGTGTAGGTATTTATTAGTGTATTTATAGTTTTTATTAGTTGTTATGGGTAGTTGGTTAGGTTGTATGGTAATGTATAGTTTAGTGGTTTGTTTGGTGTTTATGATTAGTAGTGATTATAGTTTTGTTAGCTGGTTATTATTGATGTGTTGTATATGGGAGTTATGGTTGTTATTTGTTATGTTATATAGGTAATATAGTTATGGTATATGTTGTCAGTTTATGGTAGTTTTTTGGTTGTTGTGGGGTGGTGGATAGGTTATTTATTGGTTTTGGGGTTGAGGTTGGGGGGCTGGGTATATAATAATAAGTTGGGTGTATTTTGTGTATGAGCTTTTGTAGGTTGTTGCATTTATAATTTATATTTTGTTGGTTTTTTTTTGTGTGGGGTGGGGTATTGATTTATAAAGGTAAAGAACATTCTTTTGTCACTTCAAGTTCCTGAAAATTTAAGTTTGAGAAATGTGTGATTGTTATTACCACTTTAGAGAGATTAGTGAGTTGATTCCACTAGAAGAGAGTTGTTAATAGTGTTGATGTAAGCTTATAAAAATATTGTGAGAGTTGAAGCAAATATATAAGATAAGCTTTGTCGTGTGTGTAAACGATTGGGCTTTTAATTCGTTTTGTTTTGTACAGTGTTTCATACTATATATTGGCGCATTAGGTAGGGTTTTATTATGATAGTTTTTAGTTATGTATGGTATTATGTGGTAGTATCATTGAATTATGTTTTATATTGATATGTGGATGGTTTGGGTTTTTTATTTTGGTTTTTGTAGTTGGGTGATTTGTTGATTTTGGTTGAGTTGATTTGATGGTTTGATATGGTTGATTGGTGATTGTATGGATGATGGGGTTTATTGAGTGTTAGTATTATCTTTGTTTTTTATAATTTATTATGTTACTCTGTTTATATTAGTTAGTGAGTGTTTTAGTGGTTGTGGTTATATATATTATATTAGTTTGGGTGGAGTGTGGGTGTGGGTTGTAGGTTGTGGTTTTTTGTTTTTTTTGTAATTATGTTTTGTGTATATATGGGTTGTAATTTTAATCGCTCACACGCATATATATTAATAGAATTGATATGATTGATGTCAGATTGCACTTTGAACTATAAAATTTATAATAAGAATTCTTTATGATAATTTTTTATTTTTTTTTGGTGTTATATTTTTTATTATATATATATATATATATATATTTATTTGGGTATATATAGGATATATTTATTGTATACTATATGTGATATGTATATTCTATTTTTTTTTATTTGTTTGTGTGTTGAGTGATTGTTTATATGAGTATTGGGTTTTTTGAGTTTTTTTATTTTGGGTTAGAGGTTATTTTACATATATTTGATATTATTTATTATTGTATATTGGTGTCGTGGTAAGGATCTACTTTCATTGATCTGTTATTGGGGTCATTAGTTGTATGGTTATTTATGTTAGGTTTGTATAGTTTTATATTTCATCACACGCATGAATATTATGTGAGGCGTGTATTGTTAGTTTTGTTATTATTGAATTATTTTGTGTTTGTGGTTTGTTGCAAGGTTTTTATTTTTTTTTAATTATTATTACTTTTTATAATATATTATTATATTTTTTTTATATTATTTATATTATTATATTTTTTTTTATTTATTATATTATATATTATAATATATATATATATATTTATAGTATTTATTTTGTATTATTATATTATTATTTTTATTTAATATATTTATATTATATTTTATATTATATATATATATATATATTATTTAGTGTTATCTAGTTTATAGTGTTTGTTAGGTGTATAGGTGTGTGATATTTTTGGATTGTATTTTGTTTTGTTTTTGTTTATTTTTTTTTTTTTTTTTATTATAGGTAGGTAGTTTTTGTGGTTAATATTATGTTTATTTGTACTGTATTTGGTTAGTGTAGGTTATTTTATATATTGTGTCATATTATTTATTTTTTATAGTTTATTTATGTTTGAGTTGTATATTTTTGTTATATAGTTTTGTTTTTTATATTTTGGGTGATATTATTGTTTATTGATAGTATGTGATGTATATTTCTTTGGCTTGTTGTTATATTGATTTTTTGAGTGTTTTTATGACATAGAGAATTTATTTATTTCACACGCAAATGAATATTTTATCAAAACAAAACTATTCTTGTTCATAGTTATATTGTTTTGTTTTAGGATTGGTGATTTTTGAGGCTTGTATATTATTTATTGTGAGTATATTTTTTGTTATTTAGATTATTTTTTGTTTTTTATTGTATTTTGAGTGGTTATATTATATATATATATAGCTTGATGTGTTTTTATTTTTAATTTATTTTTTTATTGTATATTTTTTATTTTTTTTATTTGTGGTTATTTATTTATTTATATGTATTTTGTTTTTGTTATTTTATTATATTGTATTTTATTGGTTATATATATGTATGGTTTAGTTTTTTCTATATATGGTTTTATTGTGTGTGTTATGAGTATATATTATTTTTTATTATGTTATTAGTTTTATATTATATAGTATTTATATATATTTTATTCTATATTATATATTATATTTAGTATATATATATATGTTTTATATGTTATATTTTATTTTATATATATTTATTATTATATAGTTATTTTTATTATATTATATATTATTAGTATAATATATTATTTTTTTTTTATTTTTTTATATTATTATTTATTATTTATATTATATATTATTTATTATTTTATTATATTATTTATATTTATATATATGTATATTATAATTAATATTTTATATATTATTATTATAATATAGGTATTTTTTTTTGTTTTTTGGTTTTGTTTTTTTTTGTTATATTTTATTTTATTTATGTGTTTATGTATATAAGTGTTTGTGGGTATGGTTAGTTATATATATTATTAGGTAGTTGTTTTAGGAGTGTATTTATATTTTTTTTTTTTTTTTTTTGGTTAGGGTTATAGTAGTGTAGGGAGTGGTGATTATTGGTATTTAGGGGGGGGGTGTTTTATATTAATAGGGGCGTAGTAGTTACTTATGAGTGATATATATAGTATATATGGTAATTATATTGAGGTGGGGGTAAGTGAGGTTTATTATTAGTTGTGAGTTGGGTTATAGTTCTGTTAGTGGGCTGGTTTTTTTTTTTTTTTTTTGTTTTTTTTTTTTTTTATTTTATTTTTTATAATAGTTATCTTTTATTATACTAATTATTTGGTTTTATTATTGTGTGTGTTTTTTGGTTTTTTTGGTGTTTTTATTATGTTTTTTATATAGTTTTTTTTTGTTTATTGTGTTATCTGTTTTTATAGTGTTTTGTTTGGTTTTCTGTGTGGTGTTTTGGTTTTTTTTTATAAGTATATTTTTTATATACTGTTTTTTTTTTGTTTATAATTATTTGTCTGTGTTTATAGTTTTGTGAGTTTAGGTAAGTATATTGTGGTAATTTATATTTATATATTTATATGAATATTGTGAGGTGAGTATATATATATAGGGGTATGTTTTTTATTATATATATTATATATTTATATTTATTTTATTATATTATTATTATATTTTTTTATATATTATTCTATATATTTTTATTTATATACGGTATATATTAATATTATAAATATTATTATTCTTATTTTTATACTTATAATATTTGATAATTTTTTAGTTTTTATATATATTATTTAATTATTATATTTATTTAATTTATTTAATATATTAGGTTAATAATTGTTAAGTTGTATTTTAAAAGTTTATTATCGTATTGGGTATTTTACTGGTTTGGTTTCCTATTTTTTTATTTTGGTTATTATTTTTACCTCATTGATTTATTTTATATGCTGTGTATTGTATATTTATTTATATATTTTAGGAGTTAGGTAGGATTAGATGGTTGCTATATATATCTTGTATAAGTATTTATATACTTTATCATATAGTAGTACTGGTATATATTAGTGATGGTTGTCTTAGGGTATGTTTGGTGTTTTTTCGGTGTACTGGAGTGGTATTAGGTATGTGGAGTGAGGATTATTATTATAGGTATATTTGTAGTAGTATATATAGTAATACTTTTATATATATATATATTATCATATAATATCTTTAATAATAAAAGCTTTAGAATATATATATACTATATATATAATATTATATATATAGTGTGATATTTTTTTTTATGTGTTTTATTTTATTATATTTTAGTATTTTTTTGTATTTTTATCAATATTTAAATATTATTTTTTTGTTTTTTTTTATTATTTTATTTTAAAGTATTAATTATATTTTATTATTTTTATTTTTTATTTCTTATACTTATTAATTATGTTTTTTTTTTAATTTTTTAAATTTTAAATTTTTTTTTTTATCATTACTTTTATAATTCTTATAATTATTTTAATATTATTTTTTTTTTTATAAATTTTAATTTTTCATTTTTTATTTTTTTAAAATATTTTTTATTACTTTTTTTTTTTTTATAATTTTTATATATTTATTTTTATGTTTATATAGTGGCTTATATATATATATATATATATATATATATATTTTATTTTTGTTATTCTTTAATATTGTTATATATATATATTTGCTTAGGTATATTAAAGTGTGTACTTTTAGTGTATATATAATATAACCTATATGTTATAGGTGGCCAAATGCTTTGTCTATCTACTATTTTATAACTAGAGGTTTTTTCTTGCTTTCTCCGGACATATACGACTTCATATGATTAAGATATATTCAGAATGTTATTGTTAAGTAAATTCGTATTGAAATACTAAAATTATTACTGAACTTTGTCTATTTATAAATTATATGTTATATAAACAGAGATTGGCATATAAAATTATATATAAATACAGTTGTTTTATATATTTATTTGTGTATTTATTCTGACAGTTATATATATATATTATATTATTTGTGAGCTATATTATATATGGGTGGTAGTATTGTTATTATAGGGGTATTTTATTGATATATATTATTATTAGTTGAAGGTAGGGTTTATATACAATAAGTATGTATATTGGATGGTGTTAGTATTTATGGGTTCAGGTGATTTATAGTTCTTTTTAAGTTATTTATCTATTAGTAGTATTTGAGTTATTATTATATATCGTGATGTGTATTGAGTAATGCTAGGTTTATATAGCTAGTTATGGTAGTGGTTTAGGGGTAGGATGGTATTGGTATTATTATTTGAATGTTTGTTGTGATATAGGTATGATATATATCCGGTGAGTTGTTATATAGTATAGTTTCATTTTCTTCTTTTGATTATGGTAGTAATGGATTTTAGAGTCCACTATCATATTTGGTGACTTGTTAATATAGTAGGTGGGGTAGAGTATGAGTGAGTGAGTTGCTATATGATTGATTTAGTGATGATTTAGGTGAGTTTTATTGATTCTTTATATTATTTTATTATATAGTATATATTATATATATAGCTTTATATAGGCTTATTATCTTTAAAAAGTAGGGACACTGAAAGATTAATTTGTTATTCGTATGTTGATTCTATGATTTGAGTTTTGACTTGTGTTGCATGTATTGTCTCGTTTTGCGATATTTGTTTTGCGATGGGGTCAGTCCTTGCGTCTGTGCATGGCGTGGCCTAGTTTGGGTTTATTGATTTTCATTGTAAAGATATAGAGGCCCCTATTTCGCCTTAAGCACAGTAACTACTGCGCTCCTTAACCGTGCACACTTAGCAGAGAAAGCTGTGGTCTATTAATTGAACGAGAGTTTCTCTTTATACCAAGGATGTGTTAATAGTTATCCTCGAAATATCATTAAATCCACTGAGGAGAGGTGTCTCTTAACCTCTATCAAGTAAGCGTGTTCCTCAAGCGCTGTCGCTGTGATGGCTTACCGTAAGATGAGGGCTTTGCGAGTAAGTTGTTCCTAAGGAATAGCGAAGCTCTATACCTGTCTTTGCGTTTTTCAGTATATTACTCTACACACATTACCACACACGCACATCTTACACACATTACACATGAGCAGTCCTATCAGGCACAACTCTCTAGTTCCCTAAGAGCGAGTTATTATGGTTCGCGCTTTGACTCCTCCTTCCCTGGTGATGCTTCCCTGCTGGCCTCTTTTTTTTTGTGTTTCCATCCATCCTAGGGGTCTGAGAATTGGAAAAATATATCTTATATAAATTCTGGCATTTAATACATATATTAAGGGTATATGGCTGTTACTTTTAGATTTTATGGTGGTGAGGGTTGTTGTTTGGGAGTATTATTTAGTGAGTTAGTTATATATAGTTATATAGGTTGTATAACTTATTAGTTTGGCTAGTATTTAGTTATTATTTTTGTTTGGGTTGGTGGTGGAATATTATCGTGTATTGGTGTTATTGCTTATATTTATTAGGTATAGTGAGTGAGTATTAGGTGTTTATATGGTATGGTATTTTATATGGTTATCGTATATATGTATTGTAATATTAGTGGTATTAGTGGTATATCATATACTCGGTGTATGTGTATATTTATATTGGGTTAGGTATAGGTATGAGGTTTGGTGATATTTATATATATATTATAATATAGTATATATATATATATATATAAATATTATATATATCATATATATATATATATTATAAATATATATATACTGCTTGTGATTGGGTGTGAGTTTTGAGTGATAGTGGTTTTTATATTATGGTTTATGGAGTTCACTGGTGATAGGGTATGTGGGCTTATAGTTCGTATTGATATTATAGTTGAGTAATTATATATATATATAAGTATATACGTTTTTTTTATATATATATTTATATTGTGTATATTTATGTGTAGTAGATATATTATTGATGTTTATTTGGTGATTAGTGTATATATATATATTATAGTTATATAGTAGTTGGTATAGGGTGTATTAGTTGTTCTATTGTTTTTTATATATACGTGTATATTTGGCTCGTGAGGTTAGATGTCGAAGATCTGTTTGTGTGAGTAGGGTTTTGTATTTTTATTGAATATTAATTGTATTACTGAGTTTCTTTTGTTGGGATTCTGGTTGACTTGTTTAACTACAGCGTGCGAGGCGTGCGAGGCAGTTGGTGGATGCCAGTGATTGTTAAAACGAAGAAAATCTCTAGTGCAGGACGAGTTTTCTCGTTTTATTCAGGCCATATGATATATATATGTCGTATATGTGTGGTAAATCGTTGTTCTATCTAATTTGTCATGTATGTATTTGTTTAGTGTTGTAGATCTTCGTATGGTAGGTGTGTTGGTATTGTTTAATGTCAGTGGTAGTGTATGTATGTATGTATGTATGGTTTGATTTTTTGTATGTGAGTGTTGGTCATTTGGTGGTCATGTATCGTATTGGGCATTGGTTATTTATTAATGCTCAATATATATGTATGTATGTATGTTGAGTGTTGATTGTAAATGGTATGCTTTAGTATGTTTTTAAAAAAGAGGAGTAATTAGCAGTGTTGGTTTATGTATGGGTATGTATTGTACTGATGATTGGTATGTGTAGTGGGTTATTGGTGATGTATGTTACTGTATGGTGAGTGTATTGTTATAATATTGGAGCTCATTAATGATTTACATGTATGTACTCTGTTAGTGTATGTACCTGGTATGTGATGTATGTAGTAGTGCTGATTGGGTTGTAATAGGTGATTAGGTATATTAGGTGTGGGTGAGTATTATATGCGTATACGTGAATGTATGTTTTATGGTATATATAATTTAGTAGTATTTTATTTAGTGTTGCGCCTGTGTACTATTATATAGTTAGCTATTACCCAATAGCGACATAAGATAACAAGCAGTCGTTATTATATATATATATATTTAGTTTTGGGGGGTAGGTTATTGTATAGGTTATAGTTTGTGATTTTGATAGTGGTTATCGGTATATGTAGAGGTAGTAGGTTACTTACTAGTATCATTTTATTGAGTTATAGTTTGTTGTTGGTATTGGGTGAGGTATATTATTTATATGTTGAGTTAGTGATATATAATTTTATATAGTATGTGAGTGAGTGTATTTTATTTGTTGCTTATATATTATATTAATTTTAGTAGGTGGGTGGGCTGATGTGTTGTAACCTTACTAGGTTCTTATATATATTAGTGTATTAGGGTTATATTATATGAGTTGGGGTTATGAGTTAGTGTTGATAGGATATATATATATTTAGTATCTAGCTTATGTTTACTATTTATTTGTGGTTTTTTTATTTATTATTTTAAGTATATAGTTTATGAGTTTAGTTATGTTTTATAGTGAGGCTTGTGTGGTATATATTTTTATAGTGAGGTGTGTGGTGTGATGTTTTAGTGTGATAGTATAGTGTATGGGTTATATATAGGTTATAAATGATGTGAGATCTATTTATTATATGAGAGTATGGGTATTGGTGAGTTATATTTGGTGTGGTCTCTTTTACTATCTTTGTAGGTTATTTAGGTTATATATATTTTGTTCGTTGTTATAGTAGGGGATTTGCGTGGCTATAGTGTAGGTTTATTATATACGTTATTTGGTTGGTTTTGGATTATTAGTAGTTAATAGTATTATGTATGGGGGTGTTATTTGGTTTTTTGGGGTATTATTTTGGTATCTATTTTGATGTCTTATATAATATAGGGGGTGTATTGTATAGTTATTTAATTATATAGGTATTATGAGGTAGTTTGTGAGTTGATAGTAGAGTATATAGTATTTAGTAGTATTTGCTATATATATATAGTACTAGTTGGTATGAGTAGTTGGTTTTTGGTGTGCTTGGATTGTGAGCTTTGGGTTTATAGTATGTTTGTGATATTTTGAGTATTGATTTATGAGTGAGTTATTATATATATTTGTTATATATTATATAAATTTCTTATTTATATTTTATTTTTCTTCATTTGTATATTATTTCTGTGTTAGTGACGTGTGTAGTGTTGAGGTATTATAGTTATATATATATATATATATATAGAGTTGTATTAATTATAATTGAGATAAAGATCCAGAACTATATAATGTAAGTTATTTATAATATATACTTATGAGTGGACATTATTAATCAATCAATAGATATATGTATGATTGATATAATGGTGTTCAAGTATAGATTAATATTATTGGAGTGGGATGAATTATATTATAAAGCTTATATAATTTTATATAATAATAGATAATGAGATATTGTGATTATATTTAATGAAAATTTTTGTATGCGTAAAATTATAGTAATTTGTTTTTGTTATTTGTGTGTGCAATTTTGTGTATTTAGTTGTCTACCCACTGTGTCATTCACCAGCTTGGGAAACTATCTGCAGTGTTTCTATATAATTTATTGGTATTTATCTCATAAATATTCTTGTGTGTTAAGGAAGAAATTTGGAATAGTTTTTTAGTTTAATTTGTTATGAATAACAACATAATTTTAGACTAAAATAGATATGAATTTCACTTCTGGTGATGATTGGTTCCTATATACAATTGGACTGTTTTTGCAGTGCGCTCGCTATGCAAGTGTGTACTTGATGGATGATCGTCGGTTTCAATGCGTATCATAGACTATCATGAAAGTTCGTCTTTCGCAAGGTTAATCTGGGTGTAGCAGGGCTCAGCAAGCCCGGTGTGCCTTTTGCCTTGAATGATCTTGGTCCAGCTTTTGGTATCTTATGTGCCTAAGCAAATCCTCTGGAGAGCTTTAGGAGAACGAGTTTTGAAGACTAGTGAGAGAGTGCTCATGGTTCTCTATTGAAAGGGCGAAACTCTAATGAATGAAGTTGTTTTCTACCGTGCGAGGATTTTTGGCGTTCTTCAATACCAGGTCTGGGTCGGCTACTTGATGAGATTTGGGCTGTTGCTGGATGTGTTTTCTATGGTTAGAGGAGGAGTTTTGGACAGAGATGAGTTAAGGATCGCGGGCTTCCTATCGTACGACGGTCTGATAAGTCGTCTTTGGGAGTTTGTTAGTGATTATTATATATATTGGGAGGGTTACTGAGTTATGGTATGTCATGTTATATGGGGTAGGGGTGTGTTGTTATATATATATATTGTATTATATATATATATTGTTGGTATATATAGGCTGGTTATTATTTGCAATAAAAAGAAAAGTTTTATTGTATATATATATATATGATGATGTTATAAGTTATGTCAGGGTATGGTTTTGCTGGGATGTTTGTTTTGTGTATATATATACATATATATATATCTATATGTATTATATATTATATTGATATAATTTATTATATTTATATTTATATATATATATATATATATATTATTTTTTTTTTTTTTTTATTTTTTTTTTTATTATATATTATATATTTATATATTATATATAATATATTATATATATTTTATATATATTATTTCTTTATTATAATACTTTTTATTGATACATTTGGCTCTCTGGGAGTATGACGTATTATGTAGGTGTATTAGTCGGAGAGGGTTGTCCCGTCAGAATGTGACAGAAGAAAATTTATTTTTGGGGGTAAGGTAATTATTAGGGAGGAAGGTAATAGGTTAAAGGAGAAAGATGAAAGATGGTAAAGTTCTCTTCTGCTGATATTGAAATGGAGATTCTACTTGTGTAAATATCATTGTGAGTGGTTTATGTAAGGTTTAGTGTTGTCAGAATATGGGAATGTTGTGTGTATGATAAGCATTCGTAGAGCTAAATTTTGTTCATTAATCTCTGTTGGAGGAAGTGGCAGTGACAATAGGTACCCTTATATAAGGGTGGATATTTGGTAGTGGGGTGATTATAGAGGGAACGTTGGAGAGGGGTAAGGGTGTTGTAGGTATCAAGATATATGCTGGGGCATTGGTTTTGTTATTAAGTAGTGTCTGTCGACTTACTGCTGCGATGGCGTTTGTGAGATCGTGTATTGGCGTAATGTATACTAATGGTTGATTTATGAGATGTAGATAAATGAGTGTTTTAATACATGCGTGGTTCTCTTATCGATTTGAATACATTTTATTATTATTAATAGTATTATGGTATGTGGTTTGGTTTTTTGTTATTTGTTATATTTGGATAGGTAAGTATTTTATACGTATTGTTTATTATTTATATGTGGGTGAATTTATCATGAGAGTTGTGATTGTGAGTTTAGGTGTGTGTGGTATATATAAGTGATATGATTTTGTGATGTTTATTTGTTGGCTTTTTTTTTTTGTTATATTATTATATGTTGTATTATATTTTTATGTATTTAGTTTGGTTTTTTATTTATTTTTTTATGTTTTTTGTGTGTGTGTATTTAGTAGGGGTAGTACCGTTTGTGTAAATCGCCTTAATAAATGAGGTGTATAACACGGTGGTGTCGGAAGTCTCTGACTTGTCGCGGCATTCGCGTGAATTCTGTTTTTTGCTGTGATACATATGAGTTCTTGCGCTAATATTGCATGTGGTTCAATACTGTGTA
>JABUQX010099316.1:22500-30393 GCA_015478945.1 Trachelipus rathkii
ATATATATATATATATATATATATATATATATAAGCCAGTGTAAAAAGTATTTTAACAAAGAGAATATAATTATGAAAAGATTTGAAGAATATTCTAACAAAGAATATATCTAATAAAAAGAATAAAATATTTAGGTGCAAAAGTGTTAAGTGATCGTTTTTAGTGATATAATTTGTAGCTTATCAAATTTTGCCCACTTTCTAACCACAAAGTCTTTAGATGATTAAACGTTTAATCAAAAGTATTTGCAATTTACGTTTTATTCCAAAGAAAATGACGGCTTAACAGGAAGAAGTTCATCAACGATTTCCTTTTTCTCTAAAAACAAATAAATTCTACCCAATACCCAACGATAATAAATTAAGCCCTCAAACTACTCTTTTTTCTCTCTCTCTCTCTCTCTCTGTTATATCGTTGCAAAGGGCATGAGTAAATGGTTTCTTATTGCATGAGCTCAGTTTAGAGATTTAATTTAAAAAAAATTTTGAGCTTATTTCCAACAAATAACGAATAAAATAATCAAAGTTTTTAAACAGATTTAAAAATTATTTAGCAATACATATGAAATTTCAGAGGGACTTTCTTCTTTCTCTTAACTTTATCACAAAGAAAATTATATACGATTTAGTACTATTCTATCATTAAACACACACACACACACACACACACACACACACCTACACACATAAACACACACCTACAAACACACGCATTTACATATATATATATATATATATATATATATATATATATATATATATATATATATATATATATATATATATATATATATATATATATATATATGTATATGTTTGTGAGGGTGTATATTCATATAATATATAATAATAATAATAATATGTAATAATAATATAATAATATATATATAATAATATATATATATATAATAATAATAATATATATATATATAATAATAATATAATAATAATATGTTAGTAATAATATAATATGAATTCTACTAATAATAATAATAATAATAATATAATATATAATAATAATAATAAAAAAAATATATACATAGGAATCTGTTTTATATAAATAATAATATATATAATAATAATAATAATGTATATATGTATATATAATAATATAATATATAATAATATAATAATATAAAATAATAATGATAGATAATAATAATAATAATAATATGTATAATATATATAATAATAATAATAATAATAATAATAATAATAATATATAACTTTAATAATAATAATAATATGTATGTAATAATATGTAATATAAGGAAACAATAAAACATTTCCAATCATTACTGAAATAAAGGCCCATTAAATCCCGTTCAGCATTTCTTAAACATTTTCCCTTTTTTGGAACCAATTTTCTTTATTTTATTTTAAAAATCTGAAGAATTTTTTTTATTTTTATTTTAGTTTCTATTTAAAATAATTTTAATTATTACCTGTAGTCTTTTATGTTGAAACAATGGCGCCCAGCCTTATATATATATATATATATATATATATATATATATATATATATATATATATATATATATATATATATATATATATATATATATATATATTTTTACTCTATATATATATATATATATATATATATATGACGTAGCGCTTCCGAGGATTTCCCCCCTCAAGTTCATATGGAGTGATACGGTACATCCCATAGCATTTTAATGTCCATTGGTTTGGTCCCTTTTGTGTCTACCTCCATATTCTTCTTCTTCTTGCACTGGAGTAGGCTCTCATTTATTTATAAATTTATAAACTATAGACACTACAGACAGCACTTTCCTTTTAAAAACTAAAATCAAGATGGCATCGAGACGACTAGCCTCAGAGAAGCCAACAGAAACTGTTTGCAAAAAAAAAAAAAAAAAAAAAAAAATTATGCTTCCCTCTCCCATCACCGCTTGGGAGTTGACGGCCTCCTAAGGTGGGCTGGTGACGTCACTGAATTGTTGGCCTATTCTGATGACCGGTCTTCTTTCTTCATTAATTTCTGCAACCTACGTGTTTTTTTTCTCTAATTTCAACTAAATCTTCTCTAAACCACATCTCTTATTCTTAACCGAAATTCTGGTGTTTTTGCTTTCTGACAGAAAACCCTCCCTTGTTCCCCCTCTGTCTTTTTCCTCAATTTTCTGCTAAAGGTGTCAGTTGTGTTTATGGGAGCAACGACGTTGTTTGCTCTCGTGTCTTTGATTTGGAGTCTTCTGAATTTTCTACCTTATAGCTTAAACCAGTGGTGCCAACCCGGAGCTCGCGAGCAACATGTTGCTCGCGTACCGTTTTTATGTTGCTCGCGGTTTATTAAAAATAAAAATTTCCAAAATTATATATATATATATATATATATATATATATATATATATATATATATATATATATATATATATATATATATATATATATATATATATATATATATATATATATATATATTTCTTATATATATATATATATATATATATATATATACTATATATATATTACTAGTGGCTCGCCTAAAATTTTAAAATTTTTAATTTGCTAGAGATAGCCTAAAGGTTGGGCACCACTGGCTTAAACTATCATATCAATCTATTATTAAATTCATTTGCCCAGCCTATCTGATCCCTAACTCTTCTGACTATCCTAAATTCTTTGATTATCACTACTACAAAATAGGGCACATTCTCACTTCCTCTCCTTTTTCTGAAATTCTTGGTAATTTCAACGTTCACCACCTCCAATGACTTTCCTCAAATTCTCAAGATAAAGCTGGTAAGCTTCTCAATCCACAATAACCTCGAGCAGTTGGTGAAGCTCCCAACATTCTTGTACTTTTATTAACTTCCAATCCTTCTCCTTATTCTGTGAGACTCCTTCCTCCTCTGGGTTCCTCCGATCACCTTCTTATCTCTGTATCCTTTTCTATCTCTTCAAGTCTTTAGAAGAAGTTAGTAGTAGTAGTAGTAGTAGTAGTAGTAGTAGTAGTAGTAGTAGTAGTAGTAGTAGTAGTAGTAGTAGTATATTATAATATTATTTCTATCTCTTTCGGCGAGGAAACGTATTTGGCACAACGGTGCTGCTAACTGGTCGGACTTTGGTTATACTTTGATTTCCCATGGAATGACTGCCGCTTCGGTGAGATTTTCTCGGAGTGTGCTGAGCCCATTAAGGTCCGTGGTAATTCTCTCTGGAATGCAGGCGTACATTCTTGTGTTATTCGCAGCAGGGACACTACCTTCAGGAATTACCGATCTCTTCAAATTATCAGAAACTCATGCAACTTATATTTTATATATCGAGTAAAATTTATTCTCTGTGCCACTAAAATTTCTCTTTCCGTAGAAAATACAATAACCTTTCTTGTTCATCTTCATCGCGACGTCGTGAGATCACCCCCATCCACCAGCGGCGCTGTTGAAGAAGCGCCAGATCGCCGCACTGCCTTCCATTAAGCGCACTTCTAGCAACTTAATGGACTTCACCATTTTTAACTTTTTCAACATAGCGTGGGACCTCCCTGCCAAGTCGCCACGCCAGTTGAAGGCCAGTGCATTGAACTCTAAGACAGTTTTGCCCGAACGCTGCCTAACCTACTCTTCTATAGCAGGTACCTTGTAGTAGTCGACCTTCCGCTGGACGACTGCCTCAAGGGCGCAAGCGTTCGCATCTGCGGCTACCGTGGTGTCAACAACCATAGCGGTAGCTCCCGCGTCCCAGAAGACCAAGTCAGGTCTTCGAATTCCCCCTGGAGTGGGAATCGCAGGCTCCAGGAGGACTTGCCAGCCCCTCTTTTCTAGCTCTGATTTAAATAGAGCATTCAGACGGTCGTGCCTAGCCGTCCTAAGAGGAGCTACTGCCGGACATTGCTGTAGCACATGCCCCAGGGTTTCCACCCTGTTGCACCCCAGATCACACCTTGTCGCGGCAGGTGGGACGTCTCGACCTCTGTTAGATCTTTCTCGTGTGGCAATCAGGCCCTGTCGGATTTTTACGGAATCGACATACACTGAACCCCGCATCAGGCGAGTACCATCGGGCAATCAGCTGTAGCCAGACTGCTTTTGGCACCCACCAGACCAAGGCCATCTCTAAACTCCACAACTTGGAGTCGCCTCTCTCTAGTAGAGGTCGGTATTTTGACAGCTGAAGCGGCCAGGGCCCAAACGCCACCCTGTCGCTCCATCTCTTCTTTCAATGATTCAAGCTGGGAGCACATGATCTGCTCAAACTCCGGGATCCCAAGTCCACCCTTATGAGGTGGTTGACTGAACATGGGAACCGGAGTGTCCGAGGGTAGTTTCATGAGCTTCCTCAGCTCAGCCCAAACCATTCTGTCGGCTTCACGAAGCGTCCTGATAGTAAGACGCTCGTGCCTGAGACGATGAGTGTATTTGGGTAACAAGAAGTGTTTGAGAAGAAAAAACTTCTGTTGCGGCTTGAGGTAAGCCGAGGAGAGTTTCCTGAGCTTGTTCCTCAAGTCCCCCAAAGACCATTTTGCCACACCAGAAGACGAGACTTTAACTCCTAGGTATTTATAAATACCTGTCGAGATCATCGTCGGTAGTTCAGTGCCCTATACTAGGCGGTTCCTCCTTCTCCACCCTTCCAATTCATTTATGTCCAACATTGTAATTTCTTCTAAAGACGATTCTTCAGCTCTCTCTCTCTCTCTCTCTCTCTCTCTCTCTCTCTCTCTCTCTCTCTCTCTCTCTCTCTCTCTCTAAGCTTAACAATAAGAGGGCGTAAGATCCTGATGGTATTCCTCCTGTTGCTCTCAAAATTTGCGCTTCCGAGCTTGCACCCTGAATTGGTAAGCTATTTCGTCTCTCCCTGCTCAAAAACTCAGTTGCTTGATCTTGCTACTCGATATAATCTTTCAAACAACTACAACATCTTTTTCGAAAAAGGACAACTCAAATATTCGTATACCCTTAATATTCTTTGTGTTTCTTTTTTTCCCGTGGCTTTAGTTAGAAGGATCACATTACTTATATTTCTAAACAAGCTTCTAAGAGGTTAGGTGTTCTGAGGCGTCGTCGAAATTTCTTCCGAAAGCCTAGGCTTCTTAGGGTGTCTTTTGCCCCTGTTCAGGGCCGGATTTACCTATAAGCTAAAAAAGCTATAGCTTAGGGCCCCGAGGTATAGGGGGGCCCAAAAATTTAGATACGAATCAATAAAATAAAAGAAAAATATATAAAATAAAGTTAATAAACCCTACGGGCAATATATATATATATATATATATATATATATATATATATATATATATATATATATATATATATATATATATATATATATATATATATATATATATATATATATATATATATATATATATATATATATATATATATATATATATATATATATATGCGCTAACCTCCTAGATTCTCCTACTGAAAAATCTTTCTGGCCTCTTGCCATAAACATCTCTAACAACTTCTGTAAATCTGCCTTTCCTCCTCTTATTCGATCTGATGGTTCTGTTGCTAATTCTTCAACTGAAAAGGCCAATCTCTTTGGTCACTATTTTCCTCTAACTCAACCCTGGACGATTCTGGCATTCCTTCTCCTCCTCCTCCTTCTCCTCTCAGGTGTCCTATGCCTTTGCCTGTGATTACATTTGATGGTGCATGGGGACTTGAAATCTATATGAACGTTAGGAAGGCGGGTGGTCTGGATGGCGTTCCTCCCCGAATTTTGAGGGAATGTGCTTCCGTGCTGGCCTCTCCCCTCGTTCAACTATATTCTCTATGTCTCAATACTAACACTTTCCCTCAGTGTTGGAAGGGCGAACACGTCCAACCAATTCCGAAAAAAGGAAGCCGCTCTGATCCTTCTAACTATCGCCCTATAGCTCTCACTTGTATTCTATCTAAGATCTTTGAAACCCTTCTCAACTCTCATTTCTTAAATCAACTGGAATCTCATTCAC
Organism: Trachelipus rathkii; assembly: GCA_015478945.1. Lineage (NCBI taxonomy): Eukaryota > Metazoa > Arthropoda > Malacostraca > Isopoda > Trachelipodidae > Trachelipus > Trachelipus rathkii. Next base: position 28,436 of record JABUQX010099316.1, read on the forward strand.
TTCTTTCTGATCGCCTGTACGGTTTTCGGCGCTCGACGTCTACTAGCGATATACTTTCCTATCTTACTGATTTATGGTTTTCCGCCCTTAGGAACTACGGCGAGACTTGCATGTTGGCGCTGAACATATCCAAAGCATTTGACCGGGTATGGCACGCGTCACTGTTCTCCAAGCTCCCCTCCTTTGGGATTCCTCCTTCTCTTTGCTTACTCATGTCTAGTTTTCTCTCAAATCGCTTAATATCGGCTGTTGTTGACGGGGCGACTTCTTCTTCTTCTTTTTCTGTTAATTGTAGTGTTCCACAGGGTTCTGTCTTATCTCCTACTTTATTCTTCCTTTTCATTAATGATCTTCTCACCTGCACATCTAACTCTATCCACTCGTATGCCGATGACTCGACCCTTCATTCTTCAATTCATTTCAGTTCTGCTCCCTCTTTTACTTCTAGAATTGCCTCTCGTCTTAATCCGATTCTATTCTCGCTGATCTGGATAGGATTTCCTGGTGGGGTCGTCTCAACCTTGTGAAATTTAATTCTTTAAAAACTCAACTTCTACAAATCTCCCTCTCTAAAACACCTTCCAACTTTCCTATCTCTTTCGACGGTTATCTCGTCTCTCCTATTGACAATATAAATATACTTGGCCTTAACATAAACAAAAAAATGTCTTGGAAACCTCACATCACAACGGTTGCTAGGGCGGCCTCAAAGAAACTGGAAGTTCTGTTTAGACTGCGACTTTTTTTCCTCTTCTCAGTTACTCCAGCTATACAAGGGCCTCATATATATATATATATATATATATATATATATATATATATATATATATATATATATATATATATATATATATATACTATATATATATATATATATATATATATATATACATATATATCATATAATAATATATATATATATATATACAGGGTCAGTCAAAAAGGACTTATAAACTGTTTCGTACTTTCCACTTCTCTTGACCCTTTATCTTTGCGGCGCGATGTTGGTGCTTTTTCTCTTTTCTATTGGTACCGTAGCGGCAGGTACTCGAGGGAACTTGTCACTCGCGTAGCACCTCCTTTACGACGCCCTCGTAACACTAGGGGTGCTGTGTCTGCGTATGAGTTTTGTGTGGATATTGGTAACTAGAGGCTAGTTCGCTGCGGTGCTTCCTTCTTTCCTGCCACCTCGGTTCTGTGGAATTCTCTTCAATCTTCTGTGTTTCCTGCTTGAATTTAATCTCCCTCACTTCAAAGCCTGCGTCTGTGCTCATCTGCGTAATTTGCATTAAGTGTGAACTTCTGAGGCGTGTAACACCGCTCCTTGAATAGGGCTTCGCCCGTGAGTGGTGGTGATAACTGTATATATATATTTATAACTATATATATATATATATATATATATATATATATATATATATATATATATATATATATATATATATATATATATATATATATATATATATATATATATATATATATATAAATTAAATTAAGAAACAATAAAAATACTCTCTCTCTCTCACACAGTTTGCTGCCAGCGATCGTAAGATTTTTTCTGATTTACCTTGCCAAAGCAGCCAAACGTACCAATGATGCTGCCTCTTTTTTTTAATAAATGATTATTTAATTATTATTATTTTTTTTTTTTTTGCTTCATAAGTATGTTTGTCTCCTGAATTCAAAAATATATTCATTGTGTGAGCGTAGTCAGGGCCGGATTATTTATTTATTTGAAATATTGGCAACTAGATTCTTATCGTACTTACGTCTTGCTGAAAAAGTGCAGACAAAACGATTGTTTTTCACAGTAATGAATAAAATCTGATCTGATAAGGTGATTCTGTGTTAACGTTTTTTGAATGTTTTAGTGTTAACTACTGGTTACCCTTTATTTCCCTCATAAATTTTTATTATTTTTTTTAACAATTTTTAAAGCATTTTCGTACTTTTAG
>JABUQX010099317.1:0-7500 GCA_015478945.1 Trachelipus rathkii
CCCCAGAGAGATTAATCGCGTCCACTCGGGGGTGACCCCTTACTAATATACATCCTGAAACAAGGAACTTGAAAAAAATTTTTTTTTACATGGAATTCCGTCCCTTAGATCCATTACAAATAGGCTTTATTCCAAAGTTTTCAGACCTTTATAACTCTATTTCCTTCCAATATCGAAAAGGCTGTCTCGCTTCAGACTGCCCAAACTAAATATAATATATATATATATATATTTTAATATAGATTAATATAATATATATTTAATATATATATATATATAATATATATTATAATATATATATATATATATTATAATATATATAATAATAATATATATATATATATATATATATATATATATATATATAGCTGACACCATCGCTCTCGGACAGTGCCCTATTCATGAAGGGAGTGTACTCGATTTAACGTCTGATTAGAACAGCGATTCCCAACCTGGGGGTAATTACCCCCAAAGGGGTAAAATGGGATTTTCCGAGGGGTAAAGATAGGTACAAGGATTGATCATCGCACAGTCACAAAACAAAATTATTAACAAAATTATCTGTATCAGATCTAACTAACTACCTAATCACTAATCATTGGTGATTAGTTAGTGAATTAGAAAATTTTAGGTATCAAATTTATTACCTAAAATACGAATACAAGCCTGCAAGGCATCGCGGCTAGATCGTTGTTTGTTTGAGTAAGGCAGTAGTTCGCCCGCCGCCCATTGACCAATGTGTGATGTGCATGTGTGATTGATCTCGCCGATTTCGTTAGCTTCTGAACATATTTTAATTTGTTTTGACGAGAACCAAAAGCAGGTGAGTGAAATAATTTTATGCTTTTTAATATCGCTTACAAAGTACTCGCACTCTCTCTCTCACGGCAGTTTGTAGCGAAGAATCTAAGCTGGGATTTCACTCATTTGGCTTAAATAAATAATTGTTTGCCTGTTTGTTATGCGCATGATTGGATACGATAAGAATTTGAAAGCAAATTCGACATGCTGTTATTCCACACAGAAGTGCGTTGGTTATCACGGGGCAAGGTGTTGCACCGAGTGCTCGAGCCTCGAGAAGAAATTGCTTTGTTTCTGGAAATGAAAAAACCGGATAAGGATAAGGAGAAAGAGTTACTCGCCAAAATAACAGATAATGTAATTTATTTCGAAACTGGCATATCTTGCGGATTTCTTCGGAGAAATAAATACGCTTAACTTCACCTTGCAAGGGAATATGACGAATATTTTAACAGCTCAAGATAAGGTTGCCTTCTTCGCAAATTGCAGCTTTACCAACGCCGAGCTGGAGTTGAGGATGTTTCGATGTTCCCAGAACTAACAATGGTGCTCGACAGAAGAAATGAAAAATGCTCATTCACAGATCAAATAACTCTCCACTTGTCATCAGAGTACATTCTATCAGCAAATATTTTCCTGATTTGGAAAATCGCAAGTAGTAAATGCTTGTGTGCTAAGACCCTTTTCAGTGGATGAAGGAATATATCCAGATACTGAAATTGAAGACAACACACTGAAAATAGATTTCGAAACACATTTTGGGGAAAGATTGGTGACGAGTATTCATTATTATAGGGAAAAGCTGTGAAAATACGGATCCCATTCACTCCAAATTACAGACGTGAAAATGTATTTTCAACAATGGTGACAATGAAAACAAAAGCAAGGAACCGATTGAACTTGGAGCACGACTTACGATGTGCATTGGCCGAAGCTGCACCGAATATTAAACAAATTGTTAAAACTAAGCAATATCAACCGTCCTACAATTACTTTCTAACATTATTTATGATTTATAATAAATTGCTAAAAACTGGTGTCTTGCTTTTGGTTGAATGATTAAAATAATTAAAAATTAATATAAAAATATTATTTAAAATTTAAAGAAAAAAAAAAAGGCATCTAAAGCTGATTTGCTTTTAAACTAAATTTTCTTGGGGGGTATTTGCTAATATCTAACCGGCTTTATGGGTAATAGCCTCAAAAAGGTTGGGAACCGCTGGATTAGAACGAAGCGAGTCCTAAGGAGAGAACATTTCCCGTTCTGCCTCTACCAGTTATGAACCTGGGTCTCTCGGAGTTGGACGAGCGTTCTTCCACTGAGCTACCGGGTGTTCCTAATCTCAAGAGATCTTTCTTCACAAGAGTTGACGCTTCCGAGAAATCCAACTTTGCTGTTATCAGAATTAAATGTTTGCAATTTTAAATTTATTCGTAATGTAAAATAAATTTATTTTCTTTCGTTATTAATTGCCAAGATTTTCTTCGCATGGTTCAAGACTCAATTAATCAAACCCCAAAATGGCGCCCGGTAGCTCAGCGGTAGAACACTCGCCCAACTAAGTGAGAGACAAAGGTTCTTCATTGGTAGGGAATGCGAGTGTGAGCTGTTTTCTTCTTGGTTGCGTCTTGCTCAGACTTAAAAATTGAGCACATCCGTTCCTACATTAGGGTTCTGCCCGTGAGCGGTGGTGCTAACATATATATATATATATATATATATATATATTATATTATATATTATACAGACTACATATAATAATATATTATATATATATATATATATAATATATACTATATAATATTTGTAATAAAATACAACTAAAAAAGTTTTACAGAAATGAGGTTAAAAAGAAAATAAATAAATACACATTAAAAACACCATTAACACTTTTTAACTGTTTTTATTTAAAAAAAAACTGTTCTTTGCATTTGTAAAAAAAACACCATGATATAGTATATATATATATATATATATAATATATATATTAAAATATATATTAATATATATATATATATATATATATATATATATATAATTATTATATATATATATATTATATTATTAAATATATAATAATATATATATATTATATATATATATATATATAAATATATACTATAGTTTACTACACAGGGATGGGCCGCTTTCAACGAAGGGAGAAAATAAAATAACAGTGAACGCCACCCAACCAAGCCAAGCTACGCAAGTCTCCTCAGGTGAGTTAAGACCTGGCTTTAAAGAGAGGAAGATTAAATAAAGTTAAAACAAAAGATGGCAAGGAGTTCCACAGAACAGAGCTGAGTGGATAGAAGGAGCACCACAACGAACGAGTCTGGGATTTTTAATGCTCACGCAAAATTCATGGCGAGAGCAATGCCCCCTGTGTTCGTGGCGACGCAAGGAAGTTGAATGCCCGAGGACAAACTCCCCGAGCATCGCGCCGTTGTAGTACATATAGAAAAAGGTAGTCGAAAGTCCACGTCGTAGAAGTATAGAGGTCAAGAGAGGTTAAAGGCGGGGACAATTTATGTCACTTAGGTCATTAGACTCAACCTATCCTATAGAAGGGTGAGCGGAGCCCCCCGCAGATGTAAAAGTTCATACAGGGGCGAATGAAGGCCCTTGTATAATGTGATTGCTGTGGCAGAGGAAAATTTCTCGTGGGCTGAACAGAACTCCATGGTTTTTTTTTGAGGCCACGACCTTAGCAACCGTTGTTGACATAGGTTCAAAGACAACTTTTTGTTTTGTGTTCAGACAAAGATGTTATTTTGTTCACAGGTGAGTACGTTAGGAGCCGTCGAAGGAAATAGGAAAGTTGGGAGGTATTTTTGAGAGGGGATGGAAGTTTTAGTTTCAAAAATGTTGAATTCACAAGGTTGGCATGGTCACCGGAAATCTCATCCCAGGTCGGCAAGAATAGATCGAAAGACTGAGACGAGTAACACTCTATATGCAAGAAGGGAGGCAGTTTGAAATGGTAGAAGATGTGAGAGTTGAAGTGCTCTGCATAAGAGTAAACAGAGTTAGAAGTATAGCTGAGGAGATCGTTGATGAAAAGTATGAATAAAGTTGGAAATAAAACAGAACTACAAAAAACCACACCATATAACAGAAAAATAGGAGAAGTAGCTCCTCACGGGTGTAATTATGGGGGTTCAGAGAGAAAATTGAAAAGAGTAAAGCAAATAGTAAGAAGAACCCAAGGAATGGGAGCTTAGAGAGTGTGACGCATGCCATAATCGTCCAAAGCTTTTGATTATGACACATGTGAGATTAACACAATTTTTTAGGTATAGCTTAGCAAGTAAGCAATTACAGTAAATAGTAAATAGACTCTTACTCTCAAGTTTAGGCCACATCAGGGATGTTACTCTCACAGAAGGTGCTGGAAATGGGAACCCCCGCTCTGTATGCAAGCATGAAGTCGCCGCATCATCGATTGTCCGACTCTGCAAATTATCCCAAGGTGCATTTCAATTTGGCCGCAGCAAATGAACACATCGTTGGCCGTAAGAATTAACACTGCGAAGTGGTTGAATACACAAGTGTTTTTAGTGGCGCCTATGGATTTAGGACTACGCCGAATTGAAGAACACAAGGAAGTTCCTTTAGACTTATTATATATAATATAGAATGTTATCAAATAAACTACCTACATGGGTGCTGAATGACTTAATCGGTTTTAATTATGGAAACATTCTGGTGCACAAATTAAAAAATTCCAAAGACTTTTATAGAAGAAATTAAATACTTAAATATTCGAAATAACAGCATTTGTTTGTTGACCTAATTCACTATTTAATTCGATGTTAAGAGAAATGACTTTAGATTGGTTAAAAGAATAATGTGATGAATTAGAAATTTGCTTTTTCAGTCCACTTTGATATAATTTACCAAAAGTGATAAATTGTATTCTTGATCATGCTTATTTTCACTTTTAAATGGAACAGATTTTCGGGTAGCCATCGTTTAAAGTTGGAGTTTTCACGATTTTTTCCCCTATATTTTTAATAATATTTTCATGAGGAACATGTTCGAAAAGAAATATTTAAAACAAGTTCTTAATAATTTTCATCATAACCTAGTTGCAAATGTTGAGAATTCTGCGTTTTGGGACAGTAATATAGTCCCCTGAAACATTTACTTAGTAAATAAAACAACTTTGTCTACTATCAAATTCATGTTGAAAAAAGCAAATTTAACGCTTATCCTTCCTAGATAATATAGTAATGGTTTCAAAATACTGGTGCCTGGAAATTTTAATGTATTTCGGTAAAAAAAAAAGAAAAACTATATATTTTAATTATATTTTATAAATTTAATTTTATTTTATATATATATTATATATATATATATATTATATATATATATATAATATATATTATATTATATATATATATAATATATAATATATTATATATATATATATATATATATATATATATATATATATATATATATTATATATATATAATATATTTTATATTATATTATATATATATATATTATATAAGTATATATTATATGATATATATATATATATATATATACTATATCTATATTATATATATATATATATATATATATATATATATATAGCACAATTTATTTAAGGTATACATTACAATAACAATTACAGAAATAGCAAATAGACTCTTAATCTCAAGTTTAGGCCACATCAGGGATGTTACTCTCACAGAGGGTGCTGGAGATGGGAACCCCTGCTCTGTATGCAAACTTGAAGACGCCGCATCATCGATTGTCGGACTCTTCCAAATATTCCAAATGTATTTCAAATTTGGTCGCAAGCATGAACTATACATTGCCATAGAACATCAACACTGTCGAAGTAGATTGAGAACACAAGTGTTTTTAGGTGTCCCCATGGTTTTATGGATTACCGAAATTGAACAAACAAGAAGTTCCTTTAAGACTTATTATATCTAATATAGAATGTGTAACATATAAACTATCTACAAGGGTGGTGAATGAATTATCGGTTTTAATTAGAAATATTCAAAATAACATTTGTTTTACCATGACCTTATATCACTATTTAAGAATGTTCAAGCAGAAATGACTTTAGATTTGTTAAAAGAATATGTTGATGATTGGAAATTGCATTTTCAGTCCACTTTGATATAATAACAAAAAGTAATAAATTGTATTCTTGATAATGCTTATTTTCAGTTTAATGGAAGCTATTTTAAGCTAACCAGAGGTTTCAGTATTGGTTCACTATTTTCCCCCGTACTTAACAATATTTACATGGGACTGCGAAAGAAAATATTTAAAACAAGTTCTTAATAATTTCAACATAACCTGGTTGCGATATGTTGATGACATTTTCGCGGTTTGCGACAGTAATTTATCCCTTGAACATTTACTTGATTTAATAAATAACTTTGTTCCTACTATTAAATTCAATGTTGAAAAAAAGCAAATTAACAGCTTATCTCTCCTAGATGTGTTAAAAATGGTTTCAAATACTGGTGACCTGGAATTTAATGTATACTGTAAAGATATCCTTGTAAACTCGTATGTTTACCGGCTCACTCCTCATATGTTAAGAAAGAAATTGTTATTGGGCAACTCTAGAGTGCTTTAAAAATATGCAGTCCTCATTTCCTAGATAATGAGATAAGTTATATAAAAAAGATTTTTCTTTTTTAAAATATCCTAACTATATAATCAAAATAGCATTAGAGGAGGCTAAAAGAAAATTTTATGGCTTTGAAGAAAAGGAACCTTAGTATGAAAAATTTGATGGTATATCCGAATAATCTTAAGGGTGTTAATATTATAAAAAAAATATATTCCAAAAAATTGTAAATCTAGTCCAAACTGTTCCTTGTACTTTGAAAAAATTTATGAAGCCGGTTTTGAAAGAGAAAATGAGAATATGATGGGGGTATATAAGATAAAATGTGGTAACTGTAGCAAAATATAAGTAGGAGAGACAGCAGAATTAAATAGAAGAAATATCAGCATTCTTATAGTCTAAAAATAGATACCAGAATTGGGCTCTCACAAATCATAGAAGAATGGAAGATTATTTCATAAAAATATAAAGAACGTTTCTCTAATTACTTCTATTAAAGACAACTGCAAAAGAAAATTATTAGTCATTTATTATCAATAATACCGGAAATGTGAATAGTAACAAGGGAACATTTTGTTTAGATTCTATGGCAAATAATATATTAATAGACATTTATTCATTTAAAAAGGCACTTTTAACTACTTTTAATTGATTTTCGACATGTTGCCAGATTTATGTTTCTCTGTAGGATTTGGTTTCAATTTTTCTTTTACTTTCTCCCTTACTTCACATGAATGAGGATGTCTGGTTATGACATCGTAAGCTTGTGAATTTTAATTAGGTCTATTAATATTTATTTTTCTTGTGCTGTGTTTTTTAACTTATGTAATAACGTTTTATTTCATTCATTTTTTATATATATAAAAGTTCACACCTCACGGGCATAGCCCTATTCTAGGAGGGGAACTTCTCTAGGTAATTTCTACGTAGGATCCGGACTAGGGAACGAACCTTCGCTCTTGCCATGCGACTTTGTCGCTCTACAGATTGAACCACGGTAGGTTTATTATTATTATTTGGGATTAGATTTTAAATTTTATTAGTTTAATGTAGGAATAACTTTATGATAAAAAATCTGCATATATATATA
>JABUQX010099317.1:12500-17500 GCA_015478945.1 Trachelipus rathkii
TACTGCATACCTACAGAAGATATACTATATAATATCTAGTATATATACTATTTATCTTTATAACCAATTATTATTTTTAATTTTGTTATATTTTCTAGTACGTTTATTCTCTAAGTTTATCCATATGGTATATTAAACACTGTTAACAAGATTTAAGGTAAATACATAATGTACATAACACATATCTCAATCCCTGCAGTAACCATTATAAATTCATAATATCATCTTCTTATAGTATACATTTGTAGATTCCTATCTCATACATATTCTTATAATATCGAGTTTTAAAATTACATACGAAGATTTTTTTCCATTGAGTATATAATATATCTACTAATATGTTTACTTATTATAATAATATACTAATAGGTAATATACATAATTATATAATTTAGCAGTATTCTTCTCAAGTTAACAATATCTCTAAAATTATCCTTGTCCTATCCTTATCAGACATTCCCTGTGATTACAAGAACCATTTTATTTTATCAAATATATTCCTACATCTAATGATATACTTATTAGTACATCTGAGACTGTACAGTCACTCTTCCCATGATATTTTTCCTCCTAACAAATACATGCAACATAATATCCGAATCCTGATCATCTTATTATGAATATGAGATACAAGATTTATTTAATTAATTAATATCAATAAACACCAAATATAATATAATCTCTTGTATTATATTGAGAGAGAGAGATGTAGAGAAGATAGGATGACAGAGAGAGCAACCAAGACGATATTTGAAGTGTATGGTAAAGTAATTTCGAGGAGGTAATCGATAATTGAACCATGAGAGATGGAGAGTATGAGAGACATGAGAGAAAGCCAGAGATATTAGTCTACTGAAATAGTCTTACCTGCCAGCATTGTTTAATAATTATTGTTATTCAGAGATATTTATTGTGTACCCCATGGTGTGATTATATATATGTAATTTATAATAATTATTATTATATATATAATAATATAGTATATATATACTTATAAATATTATCTTTAATATATATATATATGTAATAGATATTATAATTATATTATATAAGATGTTATTATATATGTAAATATAATAGATTAAAAAATTATAAAAATATCGATTATCAGGAACGAAACACTTGGTTTCGAAAATCCTATGTTACCTAATAAGCTTCAGAACTATGTTAATGTTGTTTAACCCTTATCTACATATTTATAAATAATACAGTTTGTATAATTAAAATATGTCTATCGATCTGTAATATATTAATGATGAAATCCTTTTTAAAATAATAAAATTATAACCATTTTTCAATTTTTTAATCGTATTTGATTATATAATAATATAATAAAAATAAAAAATATAATAAATTATAATAACTATTAAAAATGACAAAATAATATAAATAATAATAAATATTGTTCATAAATGATAGAGAAAGATAGAAGAACCACAAATAATCCTTGTAAAATATACGACCATACATAGTATAAGAACTATACAGATATTATACATATGTACTACCCTATTTACGAGTTTCATTACATTGAAATTAATATAAATCAATGTCTAATCTATAAAAGAATGTTAACAACCTTATACAACAGGTAAATTATAAAAGCATTGTCGCTACAGAAAATGCAGACACGGGCGTTGGAGCAAAGGTTTCCTTCTTATAAAGGGCTTCTACGGAGGCAAGGTTTTAGATTATATGATCAAACTCAGCTAAACAAAGAAATAGCACATTATTATTCAACAGAACTTCCAGAAGATCATTGCTTCATTTATTATATTTTTTTAAATTAAGAAAGTATTATTATCAGAAATATTTGATTATCCATCTACAGTTCTCTTTGTAGCATATAATGGTTTGCGCTAACTAGTTTTCCTTCAATATTCAACATGTAGAATTTAAATATATGATATTTTATATTCCGAATATGTGGCATTAAGAACATAGTAAATGTTTATTTTAATTTTTCTTAAATAAATTGATTATTAGATTCTTAGACAGGAAAAAAAAAACACTGTAAAAAAATTAAATTCACGAAATAATGGTGTCTTGAAATTTGCTCCTGATATATTTGGAGAGGTACGAGCCATATACAATTTATAAAATGATTAAAAATTAGAGTTATCAATGGCGAGATGCTTACAACTTTTGTGTTAAATTTCCATAATCTCCTTCATTATACAATGTAATGTATTTCTGTCAGATGACCTAATTTTAAAAAAAATAAGAGAATTATCATACTGCAAAATTGAAGAATATCGTTCATTTCTATAATAATAAATCGTGCTAAGCACGAGTAGCACGAGTGTGGAGTCGCCTCTATATATATATATAAATATATAGTAATAATTGAAATATATAGTATATATATAATACATATATATAATATAATATAATAGTATATATGTAAATATATTATAATATAATATAATATATAAGATAATATATAATATATAATAGATAATATATAATATAGTATATATATATATAATATATATATATAGATATAATATATATATATATATATATATGATATATATAATAGTATATAATATATATACTATGATATAATATATTTAAATAATATATATATAATATATATATATATAATATTGAAGTGCCCCCATTTTTCGGTTCACGAGCGCCCACTGATATATATATATATATATAGTATATATATATATATTATATTATATATATATATAGTTATATATACTATATAATATATATTATATATATATATATATATATATATATATATATATATAAGATATATATAATATATATATATATATATATATATATATATATATATATATATATATATATATATATAGACAGAGGTATAAGCTTTATTTTTTAAAACTTACAATATATGTATCAATAATTACACTTTGCATTCTTGATACAAATATTAACACAAGTGCGAAGGTAACTGAATATATTTATTTAATTAAATACTTATTTATTAATATATTTGATCAATTTAAATCCTTTATATTACTTGTCTTTCAGTTTCGTTTATCTGGCTGGCCCATTTTCTTATTTAAAGTTAAATGGGTATCCCTGAGTGTTAACGTGAGCTATTTCCAAATAGCCATGTACATTAATTTGAACAACTTCCCGGACAATGAGGATGAATCTGCCACATTGGCCTTCAGGTTTCTCATGGACACTTGTGTCTGTTCCTACAGGAGAGTCCACCTGCTCTGAAAAGAGTTCAAGTGACGAAGTATTTGGTCTACCTGACGCATCAAATTCGATGGTGTTTGTGACATAGAACTGAAAGGAAAAGAACTCAAATAAGACCAGTGAATTGCAAATAAGACAAGTGAATTGTATTGACATCAATTATCAGATTAATTTAGACACAAAAAGAGAAATATGTATATCCAATATGTAGATAAAAATATTGATAAATATGTAGATAAAATGCTTAAATCTACTATGTAATAAAATACGTAGATCAGATATGAATAAAAAATAATGAAATATGTTAAAAAATATCTAGTAAATTATGGGGCTAAAATATATTAATGAAACATAAAGGAAATTTGTACACCAAACATGTATAAAAATTATGTAAATAAAATACGTAGATAAAACATGTAGTTTAAATATGTAGATTCAATATGTTGATCGAGGTTTAACAAACTTTTGATTAAAATTTTCCAATTTTGCGCACCTGAAATATGTCTCCATTAAATCGAAAATATTTATTCATTTATTAGATTTTAACTGCTCAGTTAATTTCATCTCTTATTTCTACTTCATCTCCTGACCATATATAAATTCTCCGATCAATCTACCGTCCATTACATATTACAAGTTTTCTAGTTCTTCGCAATATAATTGTATACACTAACATCCTCTCCTCTTCATTATTAACACCTTCATAAAGGTTGGCGTTTTCTTAATCTTCAACTTTGTAAATATGTCCTTTTCACTTACTTTAATCTTTTGTCGAACATGTATAGCTACAAAATGTCGTAGAAGTGCCCTACATTAATTAAATTGTTAAAGTAGTTACGATCTGAACACCTTCCTCTCCCAATGACCGAGTTCTCATTCTCTCTTCATTTATGACATTCAGTATAAACAAATATTAGTGTCTCTAACATCTAGTTAATGCATCCTTTAATCAGTTTAAAGACTTAATATTTCAATTCATATCCATCTCAGTTATGAATAATGTATCAAATTCACTAGTTCTATAACTGTATAAATAATTAGGGAATTCCTAATGTACGGTAGATAATATCTTAAAGTGTATTAAAAGAGTGACGAATCATACTTTCTATAGTAATGAGCTACCATATAGTATTGCCCAGGTCGTCTTCGAGTGATAATCGTTCTGTCTCTATTTTTGGCTTTTCCTAGATAGAGTCAAATTTCTTGTAATTGTATAGATCAAAATTCTCATATACTCTTTTTTCCTAATGTATCGACATATACTTTAACGTTAAATATATATTAAACCCAAGACCCACATGGTTAGGTTGGATTGCGTAAACATATGTGCTATAATAGATCCGTCAAAGTCATTATCTGAGAAGTGGAGACACACGGCGTTTCATTACATAAAAACCCACTTGTTGCTACGTCTTCACACGGCTCCTCCGTCATAGACATTATCCGTCCCGGAAACCAAAGTACAGACTACAAAATGTGGAATCCAAACCTGATATATTTTTTACATCGGAGAAACTTTATGAAATTGGTGGTCGTATGCTTGGCTGACTGGACAATTCGATATACTATTATAACTTTATAATTATATTAAATTTTTATATCGTTGTATATTCCGTAATAGGGCGAAACCTTGAAACGACTAATAGTCCCCAACATAAATATTGTTAGATTACAATGCTTAATGGAGTCATTTTATCAAATGGAATATTAATCTAAATTTCGAAAGATTTTAAAAGACGTGGAAGTTATTAAGCTGTAACGATATAGTTCACACCTTAATATATTAATGTGTAACGCAGCCATAAGAGGAA
>JABUQX010099317.1:22500-24431 GCA_015478945.1 Trachelipus rathkii
CGATGTTTAATGATATGTTTCTATGGAATATTCGCAATGTTAGGGAAGTATTTTGATATAATGTGTCACCTGCAATGATGGGAATGTGTTGACATATGTTACCATCTCTCAAAGCGTTCTTCTGTAAGAAACGTCCGATGATAACAACAAATAATACAGCACTACTAGATAAACAAGGATAATTATCATTATTTAATCCTAGTACGTTTTCTTTTTTTTTGTTAATTTTCGGAAGGTTTTATTTCAGTAAGAGCGTTGAGGAAGAATGGGTGACATGTACAAACACATTCCACACATTGCAGGACCATATAATCAAAAATTCCCTGGAAAATTGCGAATTATTCTAAGAAGCAGCTTAAAATATTCCAGGATGTGCACATGATATGTTCATCCAGTAGTTAAATAAACATCGTTTCTACTCCTGCATTTCTTGTGTGAGATAAGAATTATATTCATTAACGGATCCTTTAAACAGCTCTCGATCTTCAGATCACTTCGTCCTGTTCCGCTTCAAGAGTCGGAAGGATCTCATTCAAAAGGAGAATCAACATGACACCATTTGTGTATCGGCTTTCTCATGAGAGCTCATCTATGATATATATGTATATATATTAGATAATATATATATATATATAATATAATATAATATAGATATAATATATTTTAGGTATATTATATTAGGGTATATAGTATAATTTTAATATATATATATAGAGTAAGTATATATATATTAGTGATATCACGGATATCCGCATTTGACATCTGTGGATGCGGATATCCGTGATATCACTAATATACTAATATGAGAAAAATATACGTATATTAGTATTATATTATATATATATGATCTATATATATATATATTGATATAATATATATAATATATAATAATATATATATAATATTATATATATATATATTATATATATAATATATATATAAAGAGAGAAGAGAGAGAGAGAGGAGAGAGAGAGAGAAGAGACGAGGAGAGAGAGAGAGAGAGAGATGAGAGAGGAAGCATTGAAGAGTTCGTATTTATAATATATTATAGGGTTCTAATATATATAATAGTATAGTAGGTATTATATATATTAATAGTATAGTAATAGTGAAGTAATAGTATGAGGTATATATTATGAGTATAATATATAAGTATAGTATATTATATTATTGATTATAGTATATAAAGACCAGTATTGATTCAAAAATATCTAGAAATTAAAATCAAATATAACAGTTTCCATTAAAAAATGAAAATTTGGCAACCTCATACAGCCGCTTCTTTGAAAAACCAGTAAGAAAATAATTACAAATAACAAAATGTAACTCGAATTGAATTTCGGTTTTTTAGTGTTAAATATATTCATCTATAATCTAAGTTAAGTATAATCTTATACTGAAAAAAGTATTAATATTTAAATATCAGAACTTAATCCACTTTTTAACACTATAAAACTTTATGAAAAAACGCACAAGTTACAGAGCGGATTTTAGACTTCAGACTGATATAAATTGATGAGCGTTGAATTTTATATTGGAAAAGATAGATGCACAGATGCATCACAGGAAAAACAAAAGAATTTCATCCTTTCTCTGAGCCTACTGCAGCACATAAGAAATAATAGGAAATATAGTAAATTAGTAAAAGTAAATAGTCTTTTTAAAAGACAGTATTTTAATGTACTGTTAGTCCAGAAATAATTAATTAATTTTTATTTTCAATTAATTTTTGCCAGAAGGCAAAGAAGGAGTTTCGCTGCCAGAAGAAGTTCAAAATTGCCAGGAGGGGTAACATATGATATTTAGACGTATTATTTTCAATAATGTGTTAGATAATTTTGAATTATTTATTAACAATTAATAAAAAAAATTTTTTTTTCGCTCATTATATATATATAGCTAGTATATATATATATATATATAGTATATTA
>JABUQX010099318.1:0-17975 GCA_015478945.1 Trachelipus rathkii
AATGGATATCAAGTATGTAATGCACGATAGTGAAGCGTGTGTAAAATTAAAATGGTGTCAATGGTGATTGGTTAGGATTAATAGCGGGAGTAAGACAGGTTGTGTTATGTCTCCTTGGTTATTCCAATTTGTATACTGATGGGGTTAATGAAAGAATTTGAGGTGGGTGGCAAGGGAATGGTGTTAGAAAATGTGGAGAATGGAGTTTGAGGGATGGGTGCCCTACCTAATTATAAGAGACAGATGATTTGGTTCTTGTGGCGGAATCTGAAGAGAGTTTGAGAGGATTGGATAGAGAGATTTGGCCAAGGGTTGTGTGAAGGAGGGGCTTGAAAAGTAAACGTGATAGAGTAACGGTTATGGTTGTGAGTGAGGAACTCTCAGTGTGAAGTTATGTTAGAAGATGAGCGACCAGCTGAAACAAGTGTCTGAGTTTAAATATTTAGGGTAATATGTTGAATCGAGAAGGGCAACTGACGATGCAGAGTGTAACGTAGGAAAGTTGTTGAATGGCAGGAAGGTGGCTGGTGCATTAATCGTATAGGGACGAAGTCCTGAGTGTGCTAGGTCTTTACAGGGTATGTTGTTACTGTGTTATTGTATGGTAGTGCGACTATGGTCTGGAATAAGAAGTACTTAGATCTAAAGTTCATGTTTCACGATGCGACATCCTTAGGGGCTGGCTGAGGTGGTGAGAAGAATTGAACTAAAGGCAGGAATGAACGATAGAGGTGTGTGGTGTGAAGAAAGGGGTAATTGAGAGAATAAATGATAAATGAGCGTATGTTGAGATGGTTTGGTCATGCTGGAAGGGAGAATGATAGGGTGGTTAAAGCGGATGTTAGTGCGTAGTGGTTGGGAAACCGACCGGCTGCCGGACGACCGCGAGGAGAACAGTGGATTCGAGCTCGGTGACGAATGTCTGAGGAGAGAAAATGTGAGTTTGGCAAGAGGCGAGAATAAGGTGCATGATAGGAGAGCAATGGCGGTGGTTTTGTATGGGGGCATGGTTTTGGCTTGTGGTGGCCCACCTGGGCCAGGGATGACCTTACATTGACCGGATTTTACATAGTGAGGGCGCCGCCTCGGCGGTCCATGAAATGCTCCTTAGGTGGATGTCTGTCTGTCTGTGACGAGCTCTTCACTAAATTAATGGTACAGAGGGGGCGCGTAGGCTGGGCTTTCTTTTCGACGTTTTTCATGTTCTCCTACTGCTTTTTTTCCAGTGCATTGATTTACACCCATTCTTGGGGCAAAGAGGAGGTGAAGAAAGAAGAAAGAAAGAATATATATATTAATATTATTATACTATTATATATATACTATATTATATATAATACTACTATATATATATATTATATATCATATATATATTATATATATATATATATATCTATTATATAATATATATATTATATTATATTATATAATTTATTTCATTTATTTATTTATTTATTTATTTATTAGCTCGGGCCCTATCAATTTTCAAAGTTTTGAAAATACTATTCCCACCTAAATTTTGTTCCCAATCTTTGTTAGGCCAGCTTTTGGAGCTACGCACTCAAAATTTACTGCTTCATTAGGCCAGATTTGGTAGCCTGCATTATGAATTGCCTTTCATCTTCGTTCTTTTTAAGAATATTCTGATATTCCTGGACTAGTTTCACTCCTCTTTCCGCAACATCATTAACAACTACAATGCTATTCACTATTTGCAACCCACGTTGGAAGTTAACATCATCTTTCCAAGTAGATGGGCATTTATTTAAAAAACTTGTATTTATTGTAAATCTTGAGAAGCACATCCTCGATTTAGATGGAATAAAATGATGAAACTGTTTTTCTTTTAAACAGTTGAGGTCTTCGTACTCTTCACAACTAACAATGTATCGTTTTATTTCGTTCCAGCATCTGTCTTCTGCAGTCTTTACTATAGTTACCATCTTTCGCTTCATCTCTATTGGCACCTCATATCCATCAAAGAAAGAGAATGCGGCATTTTCTGGTGAATGGTTTGCAAATTTTTTCACGGCAGCGCTACTGATTTTCACGAATCTAGGGTCAATAAAACATTAATTTTTAATAAAAAAATTGTAATCCGTATGAATGCATATGACCGTAAATAGAGTCTGATAAGAAAACTGCATATTCGTGTGATTGAATTATCTCATGTTTGGTCAGTTCGATTTGGTCTTGGAATAATAATACAGTCAAACATAATAGCCCTTGGCCATCCACCGTGCGTGGCTTACAGCTCCAGGAACGCGAAATAAGAATCCTTTTGGTTGACTAGGATTGAGGAACGTCATTGTACGACTCTAGCAAGTGATTGTAATCAGATCAGGACTGTTGTTGGGAGGGTCATTGTAAACATTTTTCATTACTCATGGAGAAAGTGATTGTAAACCTCCTTACAACCCTTGGGTTGGACAGGCTATTGTCTATGTTCTACCAGGTTTTCTTAAAATCTTTTAACACACTCACATTGGGTTAGAACTTACATTACAATTTCTCCAAAGTAAATCAAGCTTCACTAACTAAATATCGAAGTATTATCGATGTCCTAGGGACGTAATTTCTTAGTAAAGAATGTTTTGGTGGAGCTTTTTATAAATCCAAGCATTCTTCTGGACCTTTGTTGCGTGGCAGTTGCATCCATGCAACTGCCTGTCTTCTTATTTCCCTATACCCCAATTTTTCCACTTCTGGTAAACTGCAACGGCTGATCCATTACTCTAGATGTTGGGATTTCGGGTATGCCTATTAAATTGTTTTGGCATTGGAGAGTTGCAATAATGGCTATCACAGATCATCTATCTACGCACAGATAGGGATTATCACCATCCCAAAATAAAACAAACTGCTGTAATAACGCATAACCTACTTGGTTTACCTGTTAATACCTGCTTAACTACTGTTCCAGAAATGTTTTTTCTTCGCACTCGCAATTTTTCTACGCTCACAACCTATTAGGTTTTCAGTGTTCAAGTTGAAAAGTTTCCTGCTTAAGGCTATTCTGAATTGTGCTCCACACACTGTCATATCAAAATGATCAAGATATTTTGCCATCTGTCTAGAGCTTCTCACTATCGTCGATTTAAAAAATCTAATTTTGCTTCTCAATTTCAGAAGTACTCTGGTTGTTTCATCTTTCACTGTTGATTTGAAATCTAGTTCTGTATCTTGACGTAGGACATTAATAAAATGCTCGCTGCCAAATATATTCTTCAACTATACACCTAACTCTGACGGATGAGGGTTGCGATAGCTGAATCATCCGCGTTTCCTTCCATTTCTGTCATAAGTTCTCTTTCCTTATTTTTCTCTCCATGCGTTCCTGTTTTTTTTTTTTTCCTTCGATGGATTTAAGTCGGTGATCAATGCCAGCCATGCAACCTACTCTTCATCTCATGCGTTGCAAAATTAAAAACTCTTTATCCACTTTGTTTTTAATTATATTTAGCTCATTCTCATTGGCTAGATCAAATAAATCATCTAATATGTCGGTGAATTTCGTGCGTTTTGTCACTTCCACATCTGTGACTCTACTAAGTCATTTTTGTAGGTTTTGCCATTCATTATAAAGAGATATGACTTTTTCAACACAATGATCCGCTCGTTTTGTAGGAATTCTAGCCTTTTCCCAAAATACAAGAACTTCCCTCACAACTAGCCCTGCACTTTCTTTGATTGATAATTTAACAATACGTAAATTAAAGAAAAGGACACTGAGTACTTGCCGATTTGATGGTAGCTTTGCACCTACAATTTGGTTTGTTATATTTCCGATAAGACTAATTTCGTAATCATTTCGTAAGCTGCGAGAAAGTTTTGAAGCGGACTGCGACGATGCTGATGCCATTATACTGCACCAAAAGAAAACACTACAAAAAGCATAAACATGCTAAATGAGTAACGATTATAACTATAACATGAAACTCTGTGTCTGTGAATGTGAAAAACACATCTTACCTACTCCAACTCTGTTGGCAAACTACTGAGAGTTCAGTGACTCAGCCAGCAGTCACCATACTGATGGTAACGCCATCTATATTCCTAATTACTTACGAATTAAAATCGTTTCTATTCGTATTATGTACGTCTTTCATAAAAAGTTACAAAGACTATAATATGAAATTATTATAAGGAATACGAGTATTCCTTTTCTTTCAACTGGGAACTTTAGCCCCTTTGGGGGTCGCTTTAACATTATCTGATTCACCTGAAACTTTACAGAGTCAATATTTATACGGATCGGAACAATTTAGAAGGTCAGGGAGTATTACCAACTTTTCAGTTTTAAGAAAAATCCATACAGTTTTACTGGCCAGCTCTTTTATTATATATATATAATATATATAATATATATATTATATATATAATATATATATATATTATATATATATATATATATTATATTATATATTTATATATATATATATAATATATATATATATATATATTTATACTTATATATATATATAAGTATTATATATAATAATATACAATATATATATATAATATACCACTAATATTGATTTTGTGTTGGTGAAAGAAGGAGGTGTTGAAGTAATGTGTTGGATGTTAAATCTGTAAGGGGTTTAGGTATGGGATTATCGATCATTATGTTTGTTCTATTGTAAATTAAGTTAGTAGGGTTGATGGAGAGGAAGGTGGATACGAAAGGAATGGGTAAATTTAAGAGTGAGAAGTTAGTGAACAAGGTAATAGGATAAGTATGAACGCTGGCAAGTAAATCAGTTGAATGTAAACAAGTTTTGAAACTGACAAATCTGGGAGCAACACTGGAGGAAAGCAATTGTTTAGCATGCAAAGGATATGTATGTGATGTGCTAAAGTAGGAGTAAGAATGATAACAGTGAGTGGTGAAATGAAATGAGGAGAGGATAGCAAGCGGTTAAAAGTAAAGAAGGGAAGCGTGTTGAATGTACTAAAAGCCAATGTTGAAGTTTCAAAAAAGATGCTTGGAATTATAAAGGAGGAAAAAAGAAATACTAAAGGTGCAATACGTAGAGAAGGAAGAGGTAAATGAACAGTTTGTAAGGAGGATAAATGGGGACTTACAGGGGAATAGGAGCTCTTGCTGGGAAAGGAAGCGCGAAAGGTTAAGATTGAGAATAAGGGGAAACCTGCTTAGAAATAATGATAGGGATGGTGCTTTTGTACTGATAAATGGAAGTGAGGGGAGTGTGAAAGAACATTTCGAAATTCTGCATAATATTAACAGTAATGAAGAGGTGATAGTAATGTGTGTGGGATTGATGGTGCAAGAGGCAATAGGTATTTTGGGGATGATTTACTAAAGGGAAGGAAGTATGAATAAGAATCGGGATGAAGGAATGGTAATCCAGGATTCGATGAAATTACTGGTGAAATGATCAAGAACGGAGGCGAGATGGTGATGAATTGGATTTGTGAAGTTGTGTATATAAAAGAGCTTTATGAGGGTATAGATATAGAGGGATCTGGAGGAGAGAGTGAAATAGTAATCTTATATAAAGGGTAAGGGAGATAAGGGAAACTGTAAAAATTATAGGGAATTAGTTTATTGAGTGTTGTAGGGAGATATATGCTGCGTATTACTTGGTCGAAGAGTCGTCGAGTAGATAGAGGACTGGGATTGCTCAGAGACATAACCCAAGGTGGCGCTTAGGAGTGGTGAGGTGGGTGTGATCAATTTTGCATTGACAAAATGACTTGAGAAAATAGGAAGAAAAGAATAATTGTATTAGGTTTAGGAATTTGCAAGGCGTATATAGGATTATGTAGGGAAGCTCTATGGGCAGGTGTTAATGATATATGGTGTTTTTGGGGGGGGGGGGGTTTTTTGGGGTGGGTTTTTTGACTAAAACAAAATGTATGTATGACGATAGTGAGGGGTGTGTCAGAATAAATGGTGTCAAAAGTGATAGGTTTGGCATTAAAGCGGAGTGAGGCGGGTTGTGTTTATGTTCTTGTTATTCAATTTGTATAATGGAATATGGGGTTATGAAGAATTTGAGGTGGGGTGGCAGGGATGGTGTTAGAATGATGGGGAATGGAGATAAGTGGAGGGTGCCTTACTATTTATATGGATGATTTCGGTTTTGTGTGGTGACATCCCTGAAGCACGACCCACACGCTTTGAAAGAGGATTGGTAGCAGAGAGTTTGGGCAGTGATGTGTAAAAAGGGAAGGAATGTTTGAAAAGTAACGTGAAAAGGTAAGGTATGGTTTGCTGCAGTCGGGATAGTCCTCAGTGGTGAAGTTAATGTTAGATGGTGAACAGCTGAAAAATCTTCTGAGTTTAAATATTTTAGGGTATATGTTGGATGGAAAGGGACGGATGATGCAGAGTGTAAGTAGGAAAGTTTGTGCAACGGCACGAAGGTGGCTTGTTCAATTAAATCATTGGTGAATGTAAATGAACTAAGTCTTGAGTGCGCTAGGGTCTTACAATGAGGGTATGTTTGTTACTGTGTTATTGTTATAGTACGGTGCACGACTTTGTCTGGATAAGAAGTATAGATCCTAACAGTTACAATGTGTTCAAGATGGACAATCTTAGGGGACGTGAGGTGTGAGACAGAATTAATAAAATGAGGAATGACGTATTAGAGAGTTGTGTGGTGTAAAAAGAGGAATCAACCAAAACGAGAGAATAACTGAAAGTATGTTGAGATGGTTTGGTTCATCGTGGAAAGGATGAAATGGATAGGTCGGTTTGGTTAGCGGAATTATCGTGGCGTAGTGTGTCTGGGCACCGCCACCTGCGATCGGCTGGAAGACTGAAGGAAAAAGTGGATTGAGTTCAGTACACACCACGCAATGTAAATATGCAAGAGAGAAATCGTAAGTTTGGGCAGAGGCGACGAATAAAGGTGCTTACATAGGAATGAAATGGCGGGTTTGGCGGAGGGGGTATGCGTGTGGCCACACTGGGCAAATGAATGAACCCGTTACACTGGAACGATTTACTCAAGTGAGGGTCGTCGCGTTCCCATCGAAACTCTAAGGTGGCATATTTCTGACTGCGACTGTCGAGTTTCACCTATTAATGGTCTCCGAGGGGCGGTAAAGGCTGGGCTTTCTCTTCCGGACTTTTTGTCATATTTCTTTCTAACTGATTTTTTTCCGCATGCTTGCGCACTTAACTTACTCCCAGTCTTGGGATAAAAAAAAGGAAGATGAGAAGAAAGAAATATATATATATATATATATATCTATTATATATTTATATAATACATTATATTATATATATATATGTATTATATATATATATATTTATATATATATATAATATTATATATATATTAATATATATATATATATATATATATATATTATATCATATTATATTTATTTCTACATATCTAATAAATAATATATATTATATTATTCATACTATATATATTATATATATATAATATATACTATATATAAATATATTTATTTAAATTTTTATTATATAAATATAAAATATGATGAAAAAAATTACAAATGAAAAATTAAAATTTTTTTTAAATTTTTTTATATATATATATACTATATATATATATCACTATGATATATATTATATTATAATATATATTACTATATATATAATATGTGATCGAAGTAATTTGAACTTAATCTTAGAAAATATCCGCACACAAGACATCATTTAACAGAGTGTTTTACTTTGAATGTTCATTAAATTTAATCTAAGAAAACATAATTGGTAAATATTGTTTTAAAAGTAATTGGTAAATAAAATAAAACTTATTATTTCTAATTTAAGATTCAGATGTTAAATAGAATCTAATTTAGAAATAAATTCAGTTGTTTTTTAATTTATTTTTTTTTGTCTTAAAGTTGTTTTACTTCATAAGTTTACATTTCTTTTACGGTTAATGGTGAACAAAAATATAATTCTTAAAAAGAAATCATTTGATGACTAAGATATTTTCTAAAAAAATCTTGTTTTTTTCTTCTCATTCATTATTAATTTTCTTTTTCAGTCCCTCACAATCGATGTTGGTGAAGTAGGAAACGGATTCAAAAATGAAGAGTTCTTTAAGAAGACCTCAAGCATCAGCAGCGCAGAATCAAAGCATGAAAAATAATTATCGGGAAAACCTCAGTTGCAAATATTGTAATTTAAGTTTTAAAAACGAAGATCAGTTAAAAAGGCAATGAAAGAAAGTTTAAATGTGAGCATTGTAGTTATGAATGTAATCGAAAAGCAAATTTAAAATCACATTTGCTAATTCACAGCAACTCAAAATTAAATATAAATGTTGAGTGCACCATGAGTGTTTATCAGAAACGAACTTAAAACGCCACTGCTTAAGCATCGAGAATACAAGTATTTAATGTTCTGAAGTGTAGCTATGAGTGTAAACAAAAGATTGATATAAGAATACAACTGCTTATGAAATATAAAATTACTTAATGTCTGAGTGCAGCTATGATGAATCGGAAAGAACACTTAAGACTGCCATGCTTAGGCATCGAGCTAAATGTTTCTGCTTGGAGGGAATCCATGGTGGAACTTCCGCGGAATGATGTGGGGTGCCTTCTAGCGCATTCAGGCACATGTTCAGGGGTGCTATGGGGAAACAAAATTCCTCATCCTTAGGTCTGAGGTTTGGACCCGGATGAGAGATAAATCCTTAGGGGTGGAAGCAAAAAAAAAAAAAAAAAAAAAAAAAAAAAAAACAAGTTATTTAAATGTTCTGAGTGCAGGTTTGAGTGTAATCAGAAAGGAAATTAAGTTCAATATCTTCAGATCGAGATACAAAGTTTTTAAATGTTCTAGTGAGCTATGAGTGTTATCGGAAGGACCTTAAACAGCACATGCTTAGCTCGAGATACAAAGTTATTTAAATGTTCTGAGTGCAGCTACGAGTGTAATCATAAAGGACTAAAATTGCACATGTTTAAGCATCGAGATACAAGTTATTTATATGTTCTGAGTGGCAGCTATGAAGTCGTTATCGGGAAGACTTAATAACGCACATGCCTTAAGCTCGAGCTACAAGTTATTTAAATGTTATGAGTGCAGCTACGAGTGTAATTCATAGGAAGGAAACTTAAAAAGTTCATATGCTTTCAGCATGAGATAGCAAAGTTATTTAATGTTCTGAGTGCAGCTATGAGTGTTATTGAAAGAGCACATGCTTAAGCATGAGTACAAGTTTATTTTAAATGTCTGGGTGCAGCTAGAGTGTAATCATCAAAGGAAACTTAAACTTCATATTTTAAGCAGTCGAGATACAAAGTTATTTATAGTTCTGGAGTGCAGCTATGAGTGTTATCGAAAGGAGACTTAAAAACAGGCACATGCTTAAGCATGTTGACCCTCCCGGAGAATTGTTGCCTCACTACTGAAGTTTACCCCCCGCGTTTCATTTTTCGTTTTTCCCGGTAGATTGTTGACGCTTTTCGGTGTGGGGAGATCTCTGCGAGGACTTGAGTGTCGGGGTGGATTTCTTCTGACAAATGATTGGAGGAAGGAAGGCACTGGGGGAGTCGTGTCTCGCGAGCGAAAACATCAACTGAGAAAAGAAAACTCATGAAAAGAATATTAAAAAACGATGCCAGGAATCGACCTGGTGCCGGCCCTTCCTCATTGGGAGAGAGAGATGAGGGGGGACGGAGCTCGGATGAGCACATCAACCTATCTCTCAAAAACAGAAGCCAAACCAGAAAAGGTTTGAGAGCCACTAAGACCCGAGCTCGACTTCCACCAGATGAGTCGTCAGATGAGTCTACGACAAGTCCCGATTCATCAGAACATCAGGTAGACAGGAAAAAACATGACCCCTACAACCGTAGAGGTGCAGTAAGAATGTCTTACACGGTGGAAGAAAAATTAGAAATATTTTGGTGTGTCACGTACAGCAGACACAAAACATTCCCAAAAAAAGACAAGCAGGAGAGCAAGAAATATGCTCGAAAAAAGAAACATCATATATCCAGAAAAACTTGAGAAAATCCCAGATATGAGATTCTCAAGTATCGCTACCAACATAAAGAAGGAAAACTGTCATCAGTGTGGATCAGATAGCACAAATTGAAAAAGAAGTAGATGAATATGTGAAAGCAATAGATGATAGAGAAAACGAAGAAGAACTGTGCTCAGCAGAGAGGTGGACTTGGACCTCGGAGAAAAATGAATATTTAATGCTGTGCCAACTATGTTGGACAACTTCCCTACCTGGAAAAAAAAGAAAAAAAACGCAAATCAGAGTTTTGGAATTGTAACAGAGAGATAAGTGAATGGCTATTTGGATACAATTCAGAGAAAATATAACAGTACAATAGGAAGACATATTCTGTAAACAGGCATAATTAAATTACTAATAAATGAAAGAAGAGGAAAAGATGGAAAAGAAAACAAGTTCTCTTCCAACGAATGAAGATTTAAGGAAAATTAAAGGAGGGCTGTAATATAGTAGGGATGAATTTGGAAGATTAACACGGAAACTATTGATTAATAAAACAGATGTAAAAGAATCATTGTATACTCTACAAAGGTAATAAAGCATGTGAAAAAGAACACACCGGAAGTAAGAAAAAGAGTACATGGTTTTTGTCAAAAACAAAGAGATGAAAGGAGGGTAATAGCCTAGTAATATTCCTCAACATTAATAGCCACCACTCGGTGGATGAAGATCAAAAAAGAGAATAAGAGGAAGAAGAAAGAATAATAGAAGGGATCTATACGAAGAACATTAGGTGGAATTAAAGACATCCCAAACATGACAGTCTAGTAAATGTTAGCGAAGAATTCAATACGGATCTTTCAAATTTAGTAACCACGAGAAGAAGATAACAGAATCGGGATACGAAATGAGGCACTAGGTTATAAAGAACAAATTAATAAATGTTACAAAAATTGCCCATTAACAGAGAAGGTAGATCTGATTTGATAGGGTTTGATATAGAGACAAAAATAAAAGATACATAATTGGTTATAAATTGAACGAAGAATATAGGTTAGGCCAATGAAGCAATGTGGCTAGAATCATGACACTTGATGTGAGATTACAGAGTAAATATCTACTTATTATGCAACGGAAGAGCATAGCAGATATTATGGATACTAGGGTAGTTAAGAATCAGAAATAAAGGAATGATTAGAAAACCACCTTGGAAATTTAGATTAGAAAAAGAGATACAAAAATTAAGAGAAGAAATATCAATATTAACAGCTTATCAAAGAAACGAATTAAGAGTGGAAACTACTAAGAGGCAAGCAGAGAATATGATTAGAAGAGAAAGAGTAATTCAAGGCGACAAAATGGTACATGCCATTGCGAGGAGAAAACTTAATCTGGCAGCTAAGAGTAAAAAATTACGAAGATATGAAAAAAATGAAAAAGAAAAAATTCAGAACAGAATGTTTCATCAAGACCAAGGAAGATTATATAGAGAACTGAAAAATGACAATATAACAGTAAAAAACCCACCGAAAAAAAGTAGATCAATTTTGGAGGAATATTTATGAGGACAATAGAGAGCATAATGCTCAAGCAGATTGGATAAATGAAATTGCTAACAACCAGATAATAAACAACATAGATAGAATGAGGTTTCCACCTATAGTGAAGAAGGAAGTAAAGCAAGTCATAAAAAACTTCGGAAATTGGAAGGCCCCAGGACCTGATAAAGTCCATAATATATGGCTAAAGAAAATTACAAGCCTAATGGAACCACTTGTGAAATGCCTGAACAGATTAGTGGAAGGGGAGGAACCCTTACCAGAATGGTTAACGACTGGAGATACGGTCTTGATCCCAAAATCAATAGAAACTAAAAATCCATCTAAATATAGACCGATAACGTGCCTTCCTACTGTATATAAAACATTAACTGGAGTAATCTCAAACAGAGTATATGAGCACGCAGAGACCAACAACATAAAAAATGAAGAACAAAAAGGGTGTGTTAGAAATGCATATGGTACTAAAGATCAATTATTAATTAACAAAATGGTAATGGAAAATAGTAGAACAAATAAAAAAAATCTCCAGTATGGCTTGGAATTGACTAATCAGAAGGCTTACGACGTGTTCCCATTAGTTGGATAAAGGAAATTTTAACATATATAAAATAAGTGAACACCGTTATTAAATTTTATAGCTAGAGGAAGGGAAAATGGAAAGTTAGCTGAAACTAAACCATGAGAAGGTTGTTGAAAAATAACAATGTTAGATAAGGAGGTTTTTTAAGGAGATTCTCTCTGCTCCACTATTATTTATACTCATTAACGCCTAAGTAATCTATAATAATTGAAATGGTAAGGATTAATCCCCAAGAATGCAAGAAACCCAAATATCTTCATCTTATTTCACATGGAGCCCTAAAGTTATATTCACCAAATAGGGAGGAACCACCAGGCAGATAGAGATCGTAAAAAAAAATTCTCAGATGATATAAATATGGAATTTGGGTTGGATAAGTGTGCCTTTCTCTCACTTAAGAAGGGAAGAAGAGTGGAGAGTGAGAACATCATGCTGGATCAAATTACCATCACCCAGTTACAACAGGAAAATACATATAAATACCTAGTATAGAAGAATCGGAAAAATTGAACATGAAAAAATGAAAGAGAAACTGAAGAAAAAATTCTTAAAAAGAACAAAATTAATATTAAAATCAGAATTAACAGCAAAAAAAAGTAGAGGCCATTAAAACATTTGCGGTACCAGTCATCTTAAACAGCTGCGGGATAATAGATTGGTATCAAGAAGATCTGAACCAACTTGACATCTCGGCCAGAAAAATGCTAAATGCACATAAGATGATCTACAAGGGACAAATATTATCTCGATTGTACACAGAACGGAAAGAAGGAGGATTGGGAATGGTGGAGCAGGATCAGGTATACAAGAAAGAGATCATCGGAATAGGTGAATACCTAGAAATTCATACAGTGGGTGTGTCTGCATGAAAGAAGCAAACCGGACTCAACCTCCATTATAAAAAAGAAGAGACTACATGCGGGCACACAATATAACAACAGATCAGGTCCAGAGATGGGAGGAGAAAACAACAAAAATAAGAATGAAATATCTTAAAGAAATATATGGGTGGAACAGAAAACAGAAACATATAAACCAATGGAAGAGTCAAGCAATGGCAAAGCAATATAAAGAGTTATTGGGGGAAGTATACATTGATGGAGACAAATCGGTAGAAATATTTAGTAAAGGCATACTTAGAGCAGAAGAGGAAAGAATGGTAACAGCAGCGCAAGATCGCACTCTACGAACAAGATGGCACGGAAACACATTGAAGGGAGGAGAACATCAGTGACCGATGTAGAATATGTGAGCAGGACACGGAATCCGTTTCTCACATCTTAGCGGGGTGTCAAGTTCTACTGAATCGTCATCTATATACAGAAAGACACAACACCATCTGTAGTCTTTATACATTTCAAATTATGCCAGAAAGTAACACTCGCCTGAAGTAACGAGTTACTGGAAGCATAACCCCCAGAAATAGAAATGAAGAGGCGTTGATATTGTATGATTGTGCTATCCCAACTGAATATATGCAGTCACACATAAAAGACCAGGTACATGTAGTGCAAGATAAAAGAGGGCCAAACAGAAATGCTCAATTAAAAATAGAGTGTGAGTTTCCCCATTATGATCAAACTTGGTGGCTTATGATCTCGAAAGGAATTGAAGTATCAAGATTGAACAGAATCGAACAATGTGGGATATTGAAAACATAATAGTGATCCCGATAGTGGTGGGAGCACTGGAGTAATCAAGAAAAGTCTTCTCGAACATCTGAAGAAGCTCCCATGTCGATTACCAGCTTGGAATTAAAGTAAAGACCCTGGTAATAAGATAGAGCAATTGGCTCTCCTAGACTTGTGCTGGATTGGATAACATAAGTGAAATGTACCTTATGGTCAAGGTTTGACCACGGTCATTTCTATAAAAACCTTTAAATGGGAGAAATTAAAAACAAAAACAAAAAAACAAAGTTATTTAAAATGTGTTATGAGTGCGCTTACGAGTGGTAATCAGTAGGAAACTTAAGACTTCACTTGCTTAAGCATCGAGATGCAAAGTTATTTAAATGTTCTGAGTGCAGCCTATGAGTGTAACAGAAAAGTGTTGAAATAGAACATTTTTGCTAAAGCACGTAAGTATGACAGTATTACAAAGGGATAAAAATAATTAAATGACTCATTAGTGGAGAGCAAAATGGGGGTTGCAGCCTTACTTATGGCTGAAAAGAACAACTAATAATCAATAAAATGGTAAAGGAAAATAGTTGTGGAGGGCAAAAGAATTTTTGCATGACATGAATTGATTACCGGAAAGCTTATAAAAGTTTTCCTAATTCATGTTGGAAAGAAATATTAAACCTTTATAAAGTGGAAGGAAATATCAAGAGGTTTCTGTTGAAGGCTATTAATAAATACAAAATGATGATAATATTTTTTATTTTTTTTTAAGCAACTTGAATATTAATATAAGTATGAACTACCAAAGTTTACCTTATAGGGTAAACTGACTACTTTCCTATTAATTTTCATTGTGTGTTAATAAAATTTGTATTTGCATCAAGCTAAAGTCTAGCTTTAATGAGCAAAATGTTCCAATTTGCAAGTCCTTCTTAGATGATAAATTCTCACAAACAAATTTTCTTTTTAAAGACTTAAAATTTTTTTTACTAATGGTTAATTTACTCTAAAATGTTAATAAAAATATCGAAAAACCAAATAATTTGCGAGTCAATCCAAAAGTTTCGTTCGCGAAACATTAAATAATATTTCGTAAGTTTAAATCAAAGAAAACAAATAATTGTAATGTAAATCTAATAATAATTCAAAGGAAGTAGTAAATAATTTATGTTTAAAACAAGAATATTTCCTTTGGGGCTTAAACTAAAAGTCACTAGTCTACTTAATTAACACGAGTCCCGAATGAATAATTTATATTTAACTGGAAAAAAGTACCTGAATTTTTTTTTATTAAATTCGATACCTTAAATAAACTTTAAAATTTAATTGAAATAAATTGTGAGGAAAATTCTGCTACAAATTATTAAATTTAAGCAAAATCGAATGAGACTTCAAAGTCCTTCGGAAATAAATTATTGAATGAAAATCTAAGTTTAAAACGAAACTTCAAAACCTATAGCTACTAAATTCCAAAATTAAAGATAATATTCGAAGTCCTAAATATTATAGTACACATGTTCTAAAACAACTTAAAAAATTGCCAATGTCAAAATACTACAAAATGATTACATAAATCAAAATGTACTCTGAAAATAATTAATTAAAGCCGATATTCAGATGTTGAAATTAGGTTCGTATCTTGCAAACAAACTAATTTGCTATTCAGAACACTGTTGTATAATTAGAACGTAATAAAATCCAGACAATGTTAGGGAAAATGCAATCGATAAAATTTTCACCTTTTAATCAGACAATAAATCTAATAATGTTTAAAACTCAATGTAAATTCATATTTAAACAAATGTGAGGTAAAGGTTCCTAAAATTTTCTCACTGTTCTTTATAAATGAACTCGAGGCATTGATAAAGATCCTTCCCCCATTTAAACCCTTTCCCCTTTTTCCCCTTCCCCTTTGAGAATCTTCAAGAGATTTTAAATGCAGAAAAAAATTAACCATGGGCCAAGAGTAAAATGCAAATATACCATCAGAACCATAAATCTTACATTAAAACTTAACAAATTTCGAAAAGAGCAGAGAGATTACATCTTCAAAAGATACCGAATTAGGCTTTCACATTTAACAGTTGGTGGGTGTTGATTAAGAGGAATAGCATGAGAATAACTGGAATTGTCTATAGTAGAGTTGGAATCCGATTTTAAAGAGGTTAGCATTCGGGAGAGGTAAGGGGACCTGAGAGTCGGCAAGAAAAACAGACGGAAAGGGAATTTGAAGAATTATGTTGCAAGATATAATCTTAGAAAGGCATCAGAAAGGACGTAAAGAAGACTAACCGGAAAGATTACTACTAATTTTTGAAAAGAGCAGAGATTAATTTGTAAATAGATCTAGTACTATTGCAGAGTGGAATAAGAGGAATATGGTTTTCAGTCCTTATGACTGAAAGCAAAAAAATATCAGAATTAAACAAAGCATTCTAAGTTGTAGTAATACATAATGATATAAAGTGTTCATCTCCATGTAGAGACACCACCTCACTTATGATCATGTGGTAGATGGGATTCATATTACAAAGGATGAAAGTTGTCAATCACAGTGAAATCGAATGTATGTTTATCACGTGAATCAAGAATATCAAAAAGTAAATTTTGATGAATGATGGAAATTTTGTAGAGAGGAGAGAAAGAGAGGCTTTGATCTCTTGTTCAATTTAAATAGTCAAAGAATTCAGGGAGAAGAAGTAGGAAAAAAAATACCTTATGAATTTATTTGTCAGAAAATGGCTTGTAATGCACAGGAAAAATGAGGGCAAGGTTTTCTTATGGCCTGTCTTACTTTACTAGTTTCACAAACTCAAGAAACGTTAAACGAGACAGTAATTAGAAATGATTTTCAATCACCAAAGTAAGGCCACCTATTTGTTTTCTTTGCAAGGTGCTAAATAATGAATTTATCTTAGTACACCGTGGAATATTTTGACGATTGAATAATGGCAACAGTACCGTTTAACAAAGGCATGCCTCTACACAAAAAAACGAATGGTATGGTGCTCTTGATGATTGTGCTCGCCATGTAGAGGTTGAAATTTTATAGTAGAATGAGGTCTTCCTTTCTTTGTAAATGATATGCGGATGTTGATTTTCCGTAAATGGTAATTATCTTGATCTGCTATGTCTGCTGGTCAACAAAATCCTTTGCGAAAAGAGAAAGCATCATTCTATAGATGATAACCATTTCAGCTCCTGTTTTTCTTACGACGAGATTGTGTTGAAAACTTAGCCAGCTTTGATGGTTGCAACATGTAATAATGAATGTTCTTTTTCAAACCTGAAACAAATCGAGAACAGAGTCATTATGTGTCAAACAAACTGAACCAGTCATGTGAAGTGACCCGATTTTCAAAATCCGCCCCGCATCACTATCTATCTCAGATTTGAATAAAACTTGGCAGAAATATTAGTCCATAGTATAATAATTGAAAAAATGCAAAATGTTAGGGATGTAACTAATATAGTATGGCCACAATGCCCCCCAAGCAAAACCACTAAATTCCCAAAGTTACAAACCTTTATGTTTAGCTGTCACCTGTTCATCCATAAATTGGTTTACCAGCTAACCAAATAACCTGTCAATAAGAACTTTTTGCGTAGATTTCAAATATGATATTCAATTTACTGGTAAATGTATACCTATTCTGTGGTTGACCACCAAAGATGCATTTGTCACTTTACGCAAATTTCCGTGTCCTACGATTTGAAACGTAACACGTCTATTCTTAGTTCTTTTGCAGATTGATTTAGATACATATAAAGGGTACCTCTTAATAAGCACAGGTTGTTAAATTTATTCATGTGTGATCTGTAGGAGTTCAATGACTCGGTGGGGTGGTATAAGTGAAAAAAAATGGAAAAATGACATGTTTGAAGCTGTAGTTGAACACGACTTCAACTAATAATTCCCTTCTCATTACTTTCACTGGAAAGAACAAAGGTTAATACCTTAGTGACCTAAAAATCTTTATCGTGTTTTCTTGAAAAATATGTAGCTTAAAGTGGAACAATATTTCTGTATTCTTGCATTTTCCAAGAAATATTTTAATATGTGGAAATACACCCATACATGTATAGAACCAAAATAGTTTCCTAATCACTGATTTTATGTTAAAAAAAATACCACACAAGACGGCGTTGTGCCCATTTTGAGTGTGTAATTAATGGTGTCCGAGAAAGGAGTGGTGTAAAGAAAGTTTGGTAAATGGGAAAATATATTATGATACAAGTATATATATATATATATATATATATATATATATATATTTCT
>JABUQX010099319.1:0-12500 GCA_015478945.1 Trachelipus rathkii
AACAGAAGTACTCATTGCTGTATAGAGCGTTTTAAGTTGTTGGTTAGTTTGTGTTAAAATACTTAATTGTAAACTATGCAGAGAATGCTGCATATTTTCTTCATGATCTCTGAAATTCTAGTGAGCCAGGATTGGTTTATTTTTGTTTTTATGGCGAGGAGAAATATTCCAAATTGCTCAAAGTACGGGAAACAAAGTTGTTTTGGCTAGTAGTACTCCCAACGTATGCGACCGCAGAGCAGGCGTTGACATATTTTGATTGGTAAGCAATATTGGACGTTGGGAATCTGACATCTTATTTTTTATGAAATCTTTAAATTATTTTAATTGTGTTATTAGATGTAAAAATTAGGTTATTTTTAATTTGCGGATAAATATTGTTTGAAGTTGAAGATATTTCAATTTTTTAATTTGTTACTCAAGCTGTCATGAAAGGGAAACTTAAAATTTAAAACCACTTTCTCTTCCTGCCGAACTGTGTTTTTAGGTTGGTAAATTGTGATAAGAAATTTATTAGTAATAATGTTTCTATAACATCATAAACGGTTACAAAGTTTGTAAAATTTTTAATAGAATGTTAAATTCCCTGATGCAAATTATTTGCGGAAAATATGGAAGAAAGGTGGTAAGGGCTTATGAATTAAGGTTTGTTTTACTATTAATTTGTAAATCAATCGATTGCACTGCATTGCGTATACATGATTAAGAAACTATTGCGAGTGGAAACTTCAGCAAACTAATTATTATAAATGCATATAAAAGCTGTGAGTATGGTGCAGTGAATGTATATTTGATGCGTGGATGTTTGTGGATGGATGTGAGGGCGTGGGCTGTAAGAGTGTCCGCAAACTATTTCACTAGCAAGAATGCGTTGTAGTTGCGTTGCTGTTGCGGTTGCATTTGCGGATGTAGATGTGGATGCGGACGTGGATGTAGATGTGGATGTGGAAGTGATTTGATCTATCCTTACCGATTTTCTGTGCCATATCATAACTTTTTATTTTTAAAACGAAAAATTCACTAGCAATCACTTCACATTGGTTTATAGTAATGAGTTATCTTAAAGTTCACACGAATACTGTATCTATATTATATTTGATTAATATGATAGCGTGTGGCCGAGATATATATATATATATAGTTTAATATATATAGTATTATAATAATTAATGTATTATAAATATATTTATATAGTCCATATGTAGTTAGGTCTACTTAGTGTCATATACTTAGTGATTGAGGTATACGGAGAGAGAGGAGTATGAAGCAGGAATAGTTAATATATTATATATAGTTCGTATAAAACTAAATGTGTAGTATAGTATACTAACATATATATAGTTATTGATATTAGTATAGTATTAATATATATATATTATATATATATATATATATATATATATATATATATATATAGTATATATTGATACGATAAATATATTATTTAATTTCTATATATACATGTACTTTATAATACTTTCATCATCAGGATAAGCATCAATAATTCTAGCTAACTTTCAAAAACATTTTAGAAGCTTACTTAACTCATCAATCAAATAATTCCCAAATTTTAGGTGTTTTAGTAATTAGTTTGTGCTGCTTTTTCTCTATTCTCGTAAACCTAAGAGATGTTCATATCTCCATTTATTCTTTATTACCTTTAATTGATGGGATAGAGTATTAAAGTTTTTTTTTTTTTTTGCAATAGATTTTTGATCATTAGGAATATAATTGGGATCAGCAATTTCCTCTACATCAGTAGAAGAAACTTTGACATCAGGAGTGGTTAAAAAGTTATATTTTATAATATCCTGACCACATATTAACTTAAATGGGGTAATAACATCATAAGAAGGGTCTACTCTTGAGCTAACGTAAGTTAATGGACGGGCATTAATAGCATGCATTATTTCTTTCACTATAGCGGAGAAATTACTTACTGAGATTGATCTACTTTTAAGGGAGGTATACAATGATTTTTTTTATTAAGTTTACAGTTCTCTCTGCTCCTCAGAGTTCTAGGAAATATAATTTTATATATATTTTTTTAGTAAATATTGAATTTTACTCCTTATTTATTCTCTTCATATATTGATTATTTGTACTTTTTGATATTTTTTTCTTGTTCTATTATTTTTTTTTTTATTTTTTTTTTTTATTTATCCTTAGAGGGTTTTTTTTGTTTATTATCTTCCTCGTATTTTTTTTTTATGATAATATAAATTTTCATAATCTAACCACTTTTTTGGACTTTTTTTTTGTGTTTATGGGTGTTTATTTGCTTGAGGTTGTTGACGTGTGCTGTGCCGCTTTTTTGTTGTGGCTGGTTTCGTTGTTTTTCGTTGCGTGTTTTGTTTGGCTTTGGGCTTGTTGTTTTGTTTTTTGTTATTATATTTTCTGTTTTATAGGCTGCTGTTTTCTTGTTTTGATGGCTGTTTTTTCAGTTTTCTTTGGTTTGTTTTTTTTCTTCGGTTTTTGGGTTTTTTTTTGTTGTTTTTGCTTTTTTTCATTGTTTTGTTTGTGTTGAGCTTTGTTTAGGTTTTTTGGATGTTGTTGTTTTTTACACTTAGATATCAAAGTGGCTGTCTGGGTCTTTTCAGTTGTAGAAACAGTAGTGACACCAGTATACTTATTAGCTCACTAGTATTTTTAGCGTTTGTTTTTTATTACTTTTGGAAAAAATAAAGTTTGTTTGTGATTGATTTAATATTTCGTCTTTACGCCTGGAAAATCTATGGTGTCTGGTGGGTTTTTGCGTTCTATGGTCTTGTGTCGTATTTATGGTAAGGGAATAAGACTGGTTTTCTTCCATTGTGGGCCATGATTTATTCTGTTTGCGTTGGTTAGTCTTTCTGTTAATATGATTTGATATATATATAGGGAGGGGAGGGGGGTGGGGGGGGGCGGAGGGGGGCTGGCTAGATTTTAGTGTTATTTTGTTTCTTTCAATATTTTATTTTTTTTTTTTTTTTTTTTTTTATCTTTTAATAAATCTAAGTTATATTATATATTAGTTTTTTATATTTCTACTTCATAAAGAAAAGGATGAGGAGTTTAATTAATATAATTGATAGTATTTTTATGAGTATGTTTGAGTAGTTGGGTCTGAGACAAGTGGGGTTGCGTTTTGATTTGATTATTAATATATCAACTAATATATCTATTTTTTATGGTAAATATAAAGTTATTATTTTGTTTTATACAGTGTGTTAAAAAGTTTCCAACTATTGAGTGCTTCTTTCTTATCATAAATCAAATATAATAGTAGGACTTCATGCTTCATTTTAGTGACCCTTATTATATATTGTTAGTAGTTATGAATATCAGGTATTTTGTTAATTCTACATTATTACTTTTTCTCTGTAGTTTAAACTCTATGCAGAAATAACCTTATCATATCTCTGTACTTAATAGATGGCCTTATAATGAGACCGTAGTACCTGGATTGATCATATATTGATAAATAAGTCCTATGGGTTTTAAACAACTTTGAGAGGCTATGAACATTTTCGCTAAAGATAACCAATACTCTCAAAAATTTCAGCTCCGTACTTTTTTATTCATTTTTATTGATTAGTACTTTATTGATGCTATATCTCTAGTTTATCTCTCTTCTCTCTATCTATATCACAGTTTTTAATTTTTTTTTTTTATATTTCATATTCTTTTATGCTTCTTTTTTTTTAATTTTTTTTTTTTTTAATTCTTTTTTAAAAATTAAAATCCGGGGTGTGTTACTCCAAAGTTGAATAGATACGGCTTCGTTTAATACAAGTATTTACATGACTAATATTCAGAATCAACAGTTCTCACAATTAAACACTATTTTTGAGAATAATATCAGAATCGTTAAGGCCCTATTCTTAAATTTTTTTAATTTTTCTTTTTTTAACAAATTTTTTTGTGCTATTTTAAAGATTCACGAACTATTTATAATATGGTAATTATTAATATTAAGATCTGGGGATCATTATTATTTTAATTACATATTATTACATTCATTATTAAGTTATTTATATTTTATTATTTTTTCACATGGTAGTAATCATATATATTTAATGGTATATATATATATATTTATGGTAATGTAGTATTGATATATATATATATGAGTTTATTATATAATAGTTATTTTGGTTTGTTATATATAATGAATATTATAAGTTAAAAGGATATTATAGGTATTTATATATATAGTTGTATATTAAGTTAAAATTAAATTATTTTAAGATAATAATATTTAATTAATGATTAAATATTATAAGTATATATAATATTATACTTATATTTTATAGTTAATGATTACAAAATAATATAGGTATATTTTATTATAACATATATTCTTCTGTATACTTGACTCAATATATTAAAATGACGTAACCCATTAAGGCCCCCGACCATATAGCGCTGAGGATTATTAAAAAGAGGGTAGCTTGCACCTCTGAATACTGGTTTGTCAATAAACTCGGATATCTAAAACAAATAATAGGGCCTAGGACTTCTTTAAGAATTAAACATGCATACAGTTTACCGCCTTTTTTAAAAAAACAAAAAAACAATGAGGGGTAGAGCAGGAAATACGAATACTACTATTAATATTCGACAGTTGATAATAACTGCCATATTTATGCTAATTGAAAAATATTCTTCATAGTGAGGAAGAAATTGATGATACATTTCATACTTTTCTTACAAATTGATGGTAAATTTGATAATTCTTACCAAAATTGATGGTACTCTGCTTTTGAGTAAAATTTTCTAATATCAATCAGAACACTGTGAATACGAAAATGAATTAAACAGGTCAGTTGGCGAATGCAATTTTGTTTATTACTCTACTTATCAGCATTAGGATCTACTATTTTCTCAGAGTAATATATAAATAACCTACTTATATACTTCTACAAATTGATGGTATATTTGATACTAGTTCTTTAAAATTGATGTACAATATGATATTTAACAAATTGATGGTAAAATTATCATTTGTATTATTTTATTTTATATTGGAGCGGAAGTGTATTCATTTTTTTGTCTACAAGTGTGAATTTTCTTAGTGTTCCTAAATCTTCACTAAAATAATTGACAATGTCTTACCTCTTATTTTTGCTGTAGACTTCTACTCAAATTCATTAAGCCGTGGTTATCCTATTTGAGTTCAGTGGCTTGTTGAAATTCAAATTTTTTTTAATTACAAAAATGTAAGTGTTATTAGGTAAATTGTTAATTTCCCTTTCCACCTTTATTCAACCTACCTCAATTCTCTTACCTCAATACATACCTATACAATTTAACCTATAATGAGCTTTATTCAGTTATATTTTAATAAAAGCCAACAAGCTGCTGAGTTCATTCTTTAAAAACTACTAGAACTTTAGTTTTCCTCAATGCGACAATAAAGTTCCTTTGAGATAACTCAACAAACTCAAGATAAGTACTGTATGTAGTTTAGCACTAATTGGTTATTCTTATAATTTGTAATTTTTTATGTGTCTAATTGGATATACGTATAGGACTCTGTATGTATATGAATATATCTATATATACTTCTCACAATTTCATCAACTATTTGTTTTATTTTAGTGATTTAGAATGTAGGATATGAAAACTTTTATATGTCTTTCCACGTATATAATTCTACACATAGGTTTTAGTTGAATATTTTTTCGTACATATTGCCTACTATTTAATTTATAATTGGTCTCAGTAATTCACTTTACTAGGGATCAACTTACCTTGATTTTTATTTATCTGATTTTTTATGGTTTTTCGTGGCATCCACTACTGGAGGGCTAATTTTTTTGCAAACGTGTTTTCACAGAAATATCTTCATAATCGGATATAACATAATGCTCATAAAGAGTCTCAGTCTTATAAGCTGTTACTATATCGACCTAGCACAAAGGTTCTCGCGATTATCATATACAAAGTAATTTTAAGTACTAATGTATGTTGATATCTTCTTAAAAAATTATCATTATAATAATAAAATCTGTCTTATTATATTTGTGCTATTGGAGTGTTTTTTTTAATTTTGTATCTGTTCTAAATTCCTGACGATGGAAATCCGTCCCACTATCTTTATTCTCTTTTTTTTACAAAGTTTCTACTACCAATTATTCTTATCTATGTTCAGTAAGTGCTTATTAGCTACAATCCATTTCAGGTCAGTTATTTTAGGTTCTCTTAGTTTTTTAGATATCTATCAAGGAAGCATCAATCTTGAAAATACCAATTATAACAAGTGTAAGATTATCCATATAGCTACAGTCAATATGGTCCCTAATTTTTCATTACTGTTTTTTAGTTTATTTTATTATTCGAGCGCTGATTTGATTGCTCGAAAAAACGGTTCAGTGTTGACTCTGTTGCTTTTGCGATATATATTTTCCCTGAATCAGTTCCTCTTGTAATGGTTATTTGCTTTCTTTAGAGCTTTTTTTTGCTAGTTTGTATTTGTAAAAAATCTAAATGTTAATTTATTTTATGTAAGGCGAAGAGTTATGATATAGTATTTAATATTTACAATTTGAATAATGTATAGAAACAATCTTTCTTCTAAACTGATGTTGCTTTGATAATTATAGAAAAGATCAGGAACTGGTTTTCGTTGTAATCACAATTATAGTTCTTTTTATTCATGACTATAATATAAGTATATAGATCAAAGTCCATTGACAGAATCATCTTCATTTTCCTAAAATAATTTCACTTCTGCTCGATTGAATGTTCATGCAAATGAATTCTCCGTCTGATTTCGCTCAGTTTTTATTTTGAGCAAAATTGTGGAGATTTCAATCGTTTACTTTGGTTTTAATTAGTACTGTAAGTATTTTAATTTCTTTTGTGATATTGGTTCTGCTATATGGTCTGTCATTTTTATCTACATTTTCTACATTAAGCAATCAAAAATTTAAAAATCCGCTCCCGTAACGTTACTAAAAGCTTTAAAGTCAAATAATCATTTGCACTAATAAGTTTGAATCGGTTATAAGACTTTTTTTTTTTATTAAAACTTTTAAATTATTTTTAATTCATTTCTACCATTTCTTTTATAATAAAAATCAGATTAAATTATATTAAAAATTTTTTGTCATAAAATCGTTAGTGGATAAGTAGTGAGGGATTAAATGCTTTGGTTAATAATTAAGTAACTTTATATATTCTATATTGATATATATATAGTTTTTTATAATATTTATTTTATATTTTTTATTATCTTTTGTATATTTTATTATATATTTTATTACTTATTATATATTTATTTTTGTATTATATATAATTATACAGCTATATTATTATATATATAGTTATTATATTTTATTTTATTATTTATATAGATTACATTTCTCCTTGAATTTCCTTCAGTAGATACGACGTTCATCAAGTATTACTTTTATCCTCGTTTAACCAATACAATGTTATAATAGTTTTCCTGATAACTAATTACATCAGACCAATATTAAATGTGTTTGGCAGAGTAAATAGTAAGGACAAGAGTGTGCAAATAAGAGGAAAGGCTGCATTATTAAGTATCATGATTCCCTTTATGTAAGATTGTATTTTGTGATTAATGAGTGCTTCATAATTAGCTGATGGGAGATGAGTGATCAATATAAATATATAATAGTTGGCGGGTTGTCAAAAAGAAAAAAGTAGGCCCAACCGGTAGAATATATAGGGCATGAAGTTTGTGTCATGTTAGGGTTTGTATGGCCATAGGGTACAGGTTTAAGAAAAAGAATCTTTAATCTGCAGGGAATGGTTGGGAGAAATTTTGCCTTAATGCCTCCTACAAAGTTGTTAATATTGGCGATTTATTGATTGTAGCAGGATATTCTAATATCAAATTTAATTTTGTAATAATTAAAATTAAATTAATCAAAATCTTTAACAATTTATTTTATATTATTATAATTAAAGATTTAACTTTTTTCTTTATTAAATGAAGTGCGTTAATGTAAAAATTATGGGGGTCTCTTGGATTTTAGTTGACCAAGTAAGTCTTTTTATCATGACTATTAATTAAAGAAAAGGATTCGTAAGATTGTCTAATGACAGATCAACCATCCAAAATGTCAGTTCTGCGATTGGAAGTAATGCAAAAAAAAAAAAAAAAAGTTCTCACGTCTGATGTGTCATATCAGTTTTTTTGGGAAGCAGTTTGCGTAGGATTTAACACGTCTATTTTTTAAGTTAGACATTTTTGAACTTCTTGAAGAACGATTTCTTGGATTTAGGTGGGGTCCTAACCTTCAATTTTTTTACTTTATTTTACATATTCTACTTTTTATGCAACAAACTTAAACTGTTTTCTTTCCGTAGTAGTATATCTATATAGCTTTAGACAAATCATTTTTGATTGCATTGTTCCAAGAAGTTGAAATGCAAGACCTTTTTTTTCATTTAATTAAGCATTTCTTTTTTTGATTAATTTCATTTCTCTATTTCCCTTTCCTTTTATTTAATTCATTTCCTATAATATTTTAGACATTTCATTGTATTTTAAATTTCATGTTTTTGTTAATAGTTTATCTGGAATGCTCCTGTTTTGATGCAAGTTTTCTGCGTTTGCAGACGAATGAGCACTGTCAAGCATTTCCTGATTTGTTATTATTGTATCGCCGGCATGAAACTGGGTTGCTAGGCAAACTATAAAATAACTTGTCTAATGTATCATATTTTATTTTTGGTGACCACCGCGTTGATTATTCTTGATATTAAACTTAGAAAGCGTAGAAGATCGCGGGAGAATTGTACATATGTAATCATGAATGAATGACAATAAAACAACATAAAATGGAAAGAAAATATTTTTTTCACGACTTCCAGAATTAATTTGATAAAAAATATCTCTGCTTATATTTTATTATGTTTTTTATATATATATATATATATATAATATATATATATATATATATATATACTTGTTGATTCATATATTTTATTATTGCATTATAATATATTTATTATTTATATATTATCCTATTTGTATTTTATATATTTTCTTCTTATTTTTTATTGATCTACTTTTTTATGTTTTTTTTTTATGTGGTTATTATTATATAGTTTATTAGGAGTAAGATTTTTTTAAAAATTGGTGATTTATTATTTATTATTATTATAGTTGTTGTGGTTATATTATATATTATTTTATTTATATATATAAATATATTCTTATATTATAATATGTGGATTTACTGATACTATAGTGAGGAGTACGTATCGGGTTCACGGAGCTGGGCGCGCCTATTAATATTTTGGGTTTTTGAGTGTGCTTGTCCTGCGCTCTATGGCGTCCTATTGCACTTGTTGCCGGACGGCTAGTGCGCTTATGTCTGTCTATGTCGCTCTTCATATTTTTTTCTGTTCACAGGTCGAATGCGCCTAGCGCCTATGCGCCTTATGCGCCTTGCGCCTACGAACTTTTCCGTCCGCTGGTGGAGGTGTTCGCTTTAATTAATTTTGGATTTGCAAAGGTAACACGGTTTATCGCGTAACTAAATAGGAAAGCATGTTTCTTTTGTATTTAGTAAGCGAAGGTTAAAAGCATTGGTCATTTTATTTATTATTTTTTGTAATTAGAAACACCGGTAACTTAGGTGAGCTAACGTTCACTTACTCACC
This sequence comes from Trachelipus rathkii, assembly GCA_015478945.1. NCBI lineage: Eukaryota > Metazoa > Arthropoda > Malacostraca > Isopoda > Trachelipodidae > Trachelipus > Trachelipus rathkii. The sequence goes on from JABUQX010099319.1 coordinate 9,628, forward strand.
TCCGATGTCTTTTGTGTGTCACACTTTTGTTTTCCCACCGCTGAGGGTTTTCCAGACACGAGCGCTGATAGTAGAGTTGAGAAATTTTCAGAGCCATATTTGCAAATTTATTTGTGTTTAAGAACTACTGAACTAGTTAGTAGTATATATTAGCAAAGTAATATTTATATTATTTATTTTTATATTATATATGTATAGATTATAATATTTAGTGATATTTTGATAATATTATTATTTTTATATTATTATTATATATTTAGTTTATATATATATTATTGATTTTTTGAACAATATCACATATATTATATTAATCATTATTATTTTAAAAAAGCTATTTATTTATTTTTATCATATTGATTGTTTAATTTTTTTTTTTTTTATAGTGTTTTTTTATATATATTACTCAATTAGTTTTTATATATATTTGATCGGTTATTTATTATTTATTATATTATATATATTATAGAGTTGTATATAGTTATACATAAGTTATTTCGTTTATTATTTTATTCTATATATATTATTTAATTATTTATGGTGGTTCGGTGCAATGTGTTGGGTGCAGGGGTTGGTGGGATGCTTACGTTATCTGGGTACTGTAAGTGCAAGGAGGCGGTTAGCTAACGCTGTAACGTAAAGAATAATAGAAAAATAAAGAAATAAACTATAAAATGTAAAATAAATAAATATATTATAATAATAATTAATATCTAATATAATAATAATAATAATAATAATAATTATATATTAATATATAAATAATAAAATAATATAATAATTAATATTATAATAAATATATAATAAATATAATAATAATATTATATTATTATACAGTGATTAAGTTAATTTATATATATTAATAATAATTAATAATAATAAATAATTAAACAGCGTAACGTATTACATCGTTTTCCGGTCAAAGTTTGTACGAATTCACCCTATGTTCAAGATTGGCCAATTCTACTGCGTAAATTATAGTGATTTTATTTATTTTATTTTATGCTCTTAATTCTTAAGCGTTTTCGACATGGGTAAGCCAGCATATAAATACTTGTCTTTTTCTTGTGCGTAAACTAGCCCTTATCTCACTCTCATACCCGTGTTGGGGAGATGGGTGTGAGCTGCCTTCATGTGTACATCACATTACGGAGAGGTGCGACTTAGAGAAACATCACCGAGTAATAGTCGAGTATAGAACATACAAACTTGACATCATACAGAGTTTTATTACGATATCTCAAACCGTCTTTGAGAAATCGGCAGGCGACGCCGCTGACGATTGTTCCTGTTATCTCCCATATACTATTAATAATATTAATTATATATATATATAATACTTTTTTTATTTATATTATTATATATACTATAATTAATCTTTAATATTATATATTTTATATTATTTATTTATTAATATATTATATATTATAATTATATATTATATCTGTATATTATTTTGTTTTTATATAATATTTTTATATTTGTATAATTTTATATAATTAATAAATGATTTGTATATTTTTTAAGTTATTATATATTATATTAATATAGTTTATATATATACTATTTTTAATTATTATATATATATTAATATATATTTTATAATTATATATTAATATATATATTATATATAGTTTTAAACACTTAGGTTTTTTAAAATTGATATACATCTAGTTTCACATGTCACCTGTAACATACTTCCTCGTTATAATATAAAAAAATGCTGTTCATATTTCCTCTCAAATATTTGCTACAAATATAGTGACGACTTAAAAGTAATTGGCTGTTGCGAACTTTTCTTAGTCCGCCTTTTTTATTAAATTTAGTTGCGTACCTATATGCGCTACTTTGCGCCTACGTAATTGATTAGATTGCGCGCCCATTAGGCGCATAGGTCAGCCATAGGTCAAGCTAAACTCGGATAGCGCAACGACCCAGTCTCGTATATAATATTCATATGTATAAAGGTACTGAATATTTATTTTTTTTAAAATAGAAAATAGAGTGAATAGTTAGTGAATTTAAATACGTATTTCAACAATTTGGACATAAAACTGGATTACCTACATCAAAACAAAAAATATATTTAATCACACTGAGATTTAATGCCATTAATGCTGTAGTCAACCAACTCTACATACTTCTCTAATAATTAATATAAAACTTTTATTACTTACTTTATTATTAATTATATTATCTTTTCCCCGAAATAGGGTCAAACCTCTAAAAACCTACAGCACTTTAAAGTGTTAAATCAACAAATTGTGGAATAATTAGCCCTAAAAAGCTTAGAAGAAATTCCCTACGAATATTTATATATTCTAACAATTAAATTTAAAACAATTCTTCCTTCAAACTTAGGTTTAGGCTTATACCAAGTCTCATTATTATAGTTCCAGGTTTAATCTGATATTTTTAAATTTATACGACTCTTCATTTTTAGAACCTTGGCCTACCACAGTAAATATAATTACCTAAGTAAGGTTCAGAAAGTATAAGTACGTATTTGTCGGATTGCATTTTTCCTGATATTTAGCTACCTTTTAAGAATTTAGAAAATTCAATTTCATTGTAACTATTTTTATATGACGTTTTAATTCTGTACCTATTATTATTATTTATTACGTATTTCGATAAAAAACAAAGGAAAATCTTAAATAAATATGAATTTTTACAACTCTAAAATATTAGGAAAAACCAATTTATGCTTTTCCATAAATAATAAAATAAAAATTTTAACAAATTTTAAAATAATCAGTAAATATAGTGCGGTGAATTAGGAGAACCTTACATGGGATCACTCACACGACGGTTTAAATAAGTGGTAATTATATACGATATCCTTGGTTTTTTTTTTAATGTACTAATACTGGGCT
>JABUQX010099320.1:0-7500 GCA_015478945.1 Trachelipus rathkii
TTTTTGATTTCACAACACGACAAATTAAGACCGCTATTGAATCAGTAATGAACCTTATTATTTTTTTGGTGTTTAGTAAATTCTGGCAATTATACCCAATAATAAGGTGCAAAGCAATAAAATCCAATAATATAGGGTATAAGTTTACATATATGACTTTATATCCTAAATCTAAATACGGTACTAAATAAAATAAATAAAATAGAAGACATAAGTAATAGTTTTTACATCCTAAAATAAAACCAAAATAGAAGATATATATGTGTAAAGTATATTACAGTTTTTATATCCTCCCACTGAATAGTTGCAATGAAAACTATTGCAATTAAAAGAATTAAAATTTTTATTAAATAAGATAAATTCTGTGAAGGAATTCTTGGCACTTGACAGCAGCCTGTCTAAGTGGTCTTTTCTTCACCGAATTAAGCTGAGAATGTTGATTCTGTTGAGAGCTAAATTGAGAATTTATACCAGTTGAAGGGGCCAAACATCTACAATAGCAGTATCACCATTACTTTTGAATAACTGAATTTGAATTTGATGGATCAACTTAAACCGAATTTTCATTGTTCATCATTGTTTTAACTGTCTGGAATGGAAAAGCATCAGCTTCTCCACTGGAGACCGAAGGTAATAGATAACTCCAGTTTGGGTGAGATGACAACAGAAACAGATTTATAGGGTTTGTCCACTTCCTTTTAATAATAATATACCCCTGATCTTATTGCTATCATCACCAAACAATGACTTCCAGAACTCTGCCCAAAAGCCAGAAGGGTCTAGACTTGTTAGGTGTGTGAATCAGAACTATATCTCCAACCTTAATTCTGTTGGTCCACTCTGACTGATAGAGATTTCTACTTGTGTGGCGCAAATTTAATAGATAAGACTCATACCATAATTGCCTGAGTCTCTAACACTCTTTCTTGTGCAGTTAGAGTTAAGGCTAAGTCTTGTTGTGAGGGAGGAGGTTGTTTCCATATGGGGTGGAAACTTCATTGAATATGAGTTTTGAATTGCCATAAGGCTTCAAAAAGGTCCTGAATTGATAACATTGATGATATTTGAAATAGACTGACATGCAGTTGAAAGTAAGTTAAGTAGTTATAGTTTTATAGAGACATCCCTTAACTGTTCGTATCATTCTCTCCCAAACTGATCCAACCCAACTGAAATAGATTGGAATCTTGTATTATTTTATGTTAATGATACGCATATGTTCGCATATCTGAAGACAAAGATTCTAACAGTATATTTTCACATTGCTTGAAATTTCTAGCATTATCTGAGGTACAAAATTGGGAATGGGTATCCATATATATTTGTGAAACGTTTGAATGAAAGGTAAAAAAGGATATCAGTGGACATATCTGGAAGGGGGGAAAAAAAAGGGGGAAAACATCAACAATGAATAGCGGCCCTAGTTGGACTACCGGAAATTAAACAGATACATTTTTCCAGATCACTTTCCCATTCCGAACATTCAAAGTACTCTTTTTAAACTCGGAAATTCAGATGTGTATACCTCATTAGATTTGCTTACAGGGTATTATAATGTGGGTATAGAAGCTAGCAGCCGTCATTACCTCGCATACTATACAGTCTGACAAAACATTCTTTACAGCCTGCTTGGCCTTGGTAATCCAGAAGCCATGAAATCTGATGAAATTGATAGTGGCTTGAACACCCAAGTGTTGACACCTTGAATGAAAGTCTCTTATTATTAATTTAGTGAAGGATGATAGATCCCTTGCCAAAGAAGACTTTGGTTTTATCACATCATCATTATAGTAAAAGTTGTGTCTTGGGCAATTTCTCCTCCTTTTGGACGGATAGGCCTTTAATCATCTATGAATAATTAAGTTGATTGACCAGCAGTGGAATTTCATCCCTTTTTAGGATTTTGGAGAAAATAATATGCTCTTGAAAAAACAATGCTGGCTGGCATTATCTCAACCAAATGAGTTGGGCCCTTTCCTGATGCAACAAATCTTCATCGCCAGCCCTTGTACTCCTGCTAATGATTTGGAATATTTTTGAAGTTAACTTTATAAAGCCTATGCACACTTGAATAGTCTTTAAATGGTAACAAAGACTGAGTAACAACCACAGATGTGTGGCATTGTAAAGTCTTTTCCTTTATTGGCCTCAGACAAACCATTAAGTTTACTAATAGGACCATTGAGATTGATCTTATGGAGAATCCAAAGAAGGAAACCCGCTATTAGGGCAGGCAATGATAACACAGGCCTGACATTTTTCAACATCACTTTTGAAAAAATTGGTTTTTAGTTTAACTATTGAATTTATGTTTTTATGTGCTGAAATCCAATATGACAGGCAAGTTGTTCTCCATAACTTCAATCACGCCATCCGACCCGTAAGGATTTTTACACCAAAAAACGAAAAATGAACAAGATCCCCCTTCATGAAGAAAAACAGTAAATACTTTATCGAATAATGGTTAATTTAAAAGTGTTTTAAATTGGAACACATTTATTTAAATTTGAAAGTAAATAGGTATATAAGGTGAAAAATGTGTAAAACAAATATATGAAAATGAAACTTAGAAATTAATAGCAGGGCGCAAATTTAAAGTCGACCTTACTCAGCCGCATAGTAGCGTTTTCGCTGGATTATGTATAAAATGCAGTAAAGTGTGAATTCTAAATATTTAGTTTTTTCCCTTTTATATTTTTAGGGGTTCCTTCTGTTAATGAGGAATACATTCCATCCTGAGTAAACTTTGCTTGTTCTTATGCTTGTATTCTATCGGCCACCTCCCCATGCGACCTCTTGGTCCCGCCCAATATCCGTGCAGTGTTGTCCTCTCTTTCCATTTCTTTCACATCTTGGTTGGGAGGTCGCGCTCCTTGCTCTTTCGCTAACCAGCTCCCTAGATTTTTCAGGTAAAGTAGTTTTCCATATGAGAATGAGAAAGTGTGCAGCTTAAGGCTCATGCCGAACAACGACCCAGTTCCTCAATATTTTGTAGGGCATATCTTCTCGAACAATTTATTGTTTTGAAATTTGTGTTCTGTTTTATTGTTTCCTCCCCGTTCCCCAAGAAACTTCTACTTCCTTGAATGGAAGCGAAAACATTTGATCAACTTTGTCTCTAACATATACTTTCCGACTCCAAACTGTGGTCTTTTCATTAGTTTTTCGAATAACAGGAACCCCGACAAATAAACTCCTCTTTAAAATTTTTGCATCGGATAAGTGCAGGCTGGGGGGGAATTTGCCCTTTTGGTATTTTGAAAACATTCCCCCGCTTACCTTAGGAGAGAGCTTTTGTAAACTGCTTCTTATGTCAAGTTGATGTGAAGTGAGAGCATGGAGGTACGTTCTTTGGTCCACAAGGGTTTTATATTTTCAACGACGTTCTTTAATTCCAATTCCAACCTGCCAGAATCTCCTCGGGGGTTCCTCCCCTTCCTTCTTGTATCCAATACTGGCCTTCGTTTCAAATTGTGAGCCACTCACTACAAGAAACAAGGGTTATTTGGGTGTAACCCGCCTCCTTGCTGTCCTAGAGATGGAAATTAAAAGCATTAGTCCCACTCATGGTCTTGTATTTTAAAACTTTCGAAACCATTCGACAAATCATTCTCAGATTCTTGTAACGTTCCTTCCAAATAACAGAACAGCAATCTGGATACTGGGCAAAACTTATGCCATTATGAGGAGGACCCGGCTTTGACTGTTGTTTGGACGAATCAAATAAACAAACCTCCCTCCACCCCTTTACAATCCTAAGTTTTTACATTGAACTACTTAAAAAACAGCCCAGTGAATATCATTGCAGAATACTAGTTCATCTCTAGAGAAAAAAAAAAAGGGGGGGGGGGGGGGGTTTTTATTGAAAGAAAATCTCTTATTCTTTCTCTTTTTCTATACCATGAAAATGATGTACCTGGTGCTAATAAATATGTTTCCTTCAACCTTGAGCCTAACAATTCGGCTGACTCCTTCGGTAGATCTAAATCCCTCACAAGATCATTTAATTCTGGTTGTCATTTAATTCAGGCTGTGTAAACAATTGAGGTTCGTTGTTATAACCACTAAACTCTTCACCAGAACTGCTCCCTTCAGTGTTAGTATCAAAAGATGTCGTAAAATCTTCTAACGAACTTGGTGGAGTTGGTACAGGGACATCAGGACAACCAAATGAATCAAGCAGGACGCATTTATAATATATTATATATATATATAATAATATATATATATATATATAATTTTTTTTTAATATATATATATATTATATATATATATATATATATAATAATATATATTTAATATATATATATATATATATATATATATATATATATATTACATAGTATATATATATATATATATATATATATATAAGGTTCTTGACCTTAATGTTTAATATTTGTGGGGTAACAATTTTTACTTTACCAAACCAGTGTAAAACAGCCTTGTAAAGACAGCAAGAGAAAATAACTAAGAAAATGATTACACGTGATTTGTGAAAAAACCTTACGTGATGGAGGGAAATGAATGTTATTTTCGAATTCAGCACACCAAAATACATGGAAATAAGACAATTTCATAGAAAAATTTTTTCCATTTGCAAGGGCCTGTGTAATTTTGAAAGGAAAAGTAGAAGTTGTAAAGCACCTTCTGGTAACAGATTCTTGGCTGGGTTTTCAGCAGGTATTTATGGTATTCAATGAATAATTTTCAACTTTCTACTCTAGATAACTTGGAATTTTTGATTTGATAATTTATTTTTGAGTCTTATTATTTACAAAAAAATATTTTTATTTTTTGCTCTTTCGGACAGGAGCCATGAAAGAACAATTTGAGCATCTCTACCAAAGCCTTTTAGATGTTTTTTAAAAGCTGATTCAATTGGTAAATTCCGATAAAGATGATTTGATACACTTGAAAAATAAAAACAAGCAGATAACAACTCTAAAAGAGGGCAAAGCACTAGATTTGAGAGGGGCCACCTTCCTTGGCCTTTTGGAAAATTAGAATAGAACCCTTGCACATCCACCTAGAAATGATCAAAGATTCATAATCGCGAAGGGAAGGAAAGCATCAGCAAATACGAATAAAGAGTTTTTGAGGGAGAAGGTAAGAAAGCAACACCTTTAAATTTCAATATTATGTAATTTATTTAAATCTTGAACAAAAGAGAATGGGCAAGCGCAGGGAAACTAAAACATCAGGCAAGGGACCTTTTATCCCAATCAAGACCGCCTAAATTGCCCATAAATCCTAATTTAATAACCCCGAACCGGTTTAAAGTATACGGGTAAAAAGATATTTAAGGGATCAAAAACCTTCAACACGACTGTTAACAGTAATCAAGTGGTATTTGCATCAGCATTTACTGAAATTTTACTGAAAATTTTGCTAGTTTTAACTTATCTGTAAGAGGATTAAAAAGATATCCAGGAACCTTATCTTCTGATTCCTGATGTTGAACTATTCTACCCTCTCCTTCCATAATAGCTCTTAATTGATCATTATTAGAGTCCCAACTTCTAAGGATGGAAAACCACCATCTTTACATTCTTTTGTTGCATTCCATGATTAAAAGTTCTTTTTTAAAAAATATTGTAGGTTTGGCAAAATAATTAAAATTATCAAACAAAAAAATTAATTCAATAAATCTGAAGTACATGCATCCATCCTCATAAGAAAATATGAGACTGAATGATGAGAAGGAGGTTGATGTTCATGACCGAAAGTCTCGTTTACAATGTTTGTCATTATCGGTAAGCATTTACCTGAATGACCATTACCTTACTTCTCTCCAAAAAAGCCAAAAGCGATTGCGGTTCTTCAATTAGATTTTAAACTTAATCTGAAGGAAGGCTTGTTTTATTTCCGATAAATAAATAACAAACTGATTTTGATCTGGGAGCCGGGAATAAATGACCTTACAAGGGAGGACATAAGATCTGGTCTCAGATAGGCTGCCCATCATTTAAGAGATGGTAAAAAGATTAGTTTAAAGAGAACAATTAAACACAGGCCGGACCTTTGTTGATACTTTTTGTTTCATCAGTTTAGATAACAGCAGGGGTTCTGGTGAGCGAACGCAAATATAATTTTATAACTCAGAGGGAGAATACACTGACTCTTCCATAATACCCATCAGCTAATTGGGTTGCTGGAAAGACAATCATCAATTAGAGCCTTTAACTAAATCTTTTTTGCTTTACTAAATTTTTCATGAACTCTATTTAAGGCAACTGGGCAAGAGCAATGTTATAGTTGATTGGCAACAAAGGAAGTTATTTATCTTGCAATCCCATGGAAGATCTTAATGATATTTTCCGTCCTTTGAACTCTATAATCAATCACATTTGAATTTTTCAAATCTGTTTCAAATCATCCTTCAGATTTAATTATTATGCAATAACTTCTAATAACCTTAAGGACTTCTAATATTTGAACATGTTTTTCTAATCCTTGCTCTACATCTGAATTTACTTAGTATGTGGCTTAAAGGATTAAAATAAGAATGTACAGGGTTTAAGACTGCATTAACCAAAGTATGGTTAACCTGCAAATAATTTTGATTTTGAACATGAAAATGTGATTTTGGATTTTGGGAAACAAACTGATGGTGGATTTGGAAAATCCTTATTGATTATTGGTATTATAAAAATTAAGTACATATTTTCCAAATTTTTGGAAATAATAGAACCATCTCTTAACTTAAAGGCAGATCCCTCATTAACATTTAATCAAATTCTAGTTGAGGCAATAGCTCTAATTAAAACTCAATGCCTATTAAAGGGAAATACTCTATTAAATCAATGCCTATTAGGGCATCCAAATCAAAAAATTAGTTATTAGACTCTTTATAGCCAGAATCAGTCAATTTGTAAGATTTATTTCTTAAATTAATTAGAGCTTGATCTATGAACTTAATCACATAACTTAATTGAAGATCCTTATCAACCAAGAGATGAAGGGTGAAACAAGACTGGTCCATAAATACATCAAGAACAGTCTTTTTCAAACTGCGGGTGGTAATACCTAAATAGGTTTTTATATCGTATTAAAGTGCTATTGTGATTCCTCTATACAAGATATATTGAGTTTATCCAACACACCTCTTTTATAAAGGTAGGACCTCTGGAACCAGCAGTCGGACATAAGCATCGAAAACTGAAGCTTGAAACTTTACCTCTAACGCAATCCTTATAGTAAATTGAATGTTAAACAAAATATAAATTGTTGGTGCTTTGGCTAAAGCTAAGACATACATTTGTGAGGGTGGAACTTTTCCTTTGCTTACAAAGAGCAGTAATCTGACTTCTTTTATTGGAAACTTGGCAAACTGAAAGAAAGTTGCTCCTCAAGTACAGGACACTGATCTGCAGTATGTTTTTAGTACTTGGAACAATTACTGCCTAGACTCATTTCATTACACATCTTTTATATTCTTATAAATCATAGGTTTTGAATAAAACATTGCAAATTGGTCAATCAATGGCCTTGGGATGA
>JABUQX010099321.1:0-2500 GCA_015478945.1 Trachelipus rathkii
TGTGCGTGCTGGTGTGGAAGAGAATGAGAGAGGAAGAGAGGAGTTGCAATTTTTGATGAGTGACCTGGTGTATGAAGCTATGGTGACTTTGATTTGTGAGTCTTAAGAATTCTAATGGTTTAAATTTTAAGTTTGGAAAAGGTCAAGGTATGTGTGGTTGCGACGTATGGTCCATCTGAGGGAAACGTTTGAAGAGAGTACGATTTTTTGGGATAATCTGAATGTGTGTTTTGGATGGGGTGAGAAGGAGCTTTCAGATTGATAGTTTTGGGGGACCTGAATGGTTGGATAGGTGATCAAAAAGGGATGGTATAACAGGTGGTTTTGGGGTGTCGGGAGAAAATGAGAATAGTAGGAAGGTGATTGATTTCTATGCCGAGGAGGTATGTGTGTAAGTAATACTTTCTTTAAACACAAGAGTATCCAATAGTATACTAGAGTTGGTGGTAGTAGAGATGGTATGTGAAGTGAAAAGTATGATTTGTTTTAGTGTTTGGTGAGAAAGGAGATGGTTGAAGTATGTGTTGGATGTTAAATCAGTAAGGGGTTTAGGAATGGGATTATCGGATCATTATGTTGTTCTATGTAAAATTAAGTTAGTGGGGGCTTAGGATGGAGAGGAAGGTGATACGAAAGGAAGTGGTAAAATTAAGAGTGAGAAAGTTAAGTGTGGCAAAGAGAATAAGGATAAAGTATGTAGAGCGCTGCGCTAGTAAACGGTTGAATGTGACAAGTTGATACTGAGCAAATCTGGGGGCAAATGAAGGAAGCAATTGTTAGTAGTGCAAAGAAGTGTGTGGATGTGCTAATAGGAAGTAAGAATGTTACAGGCGAATGGTGGAATGAGAAGTGATGAAAGCGTTAAGAGGTAAAAGGAAGAAGCGAGGTTGAATGTAGCTAAAAGCAAATGAATGAAGATTCAAAAGAAAGATGCTTGGATTAAATAAGGAGGAAAAAAGAAATACTAAAAGCTGTAATACGTAGAAGAAAACAAGAGGTAAATGAACAGTGTGGAAGAAGGATGAATGAGGACATACAAGGAAATGGAAGCTCTTCTGGAAGGAAGCGCGGAAGGTTAAGAATGAGAATAAGGCGGAATCTGCTTAGAATAAATGAATAGGGATGGTGCCTTTTTGTAACTGATGAAATGGAATGTGAGGGGAGTGTGGAAAGAAAACTTCGAAAATCTGCACAATATTACAGTAGTATGATGAGGTGTTTTGTGAATGTGTGCGGGTTTGATGGTGCAAGAAGGAAAAATAGGTATTTTTGGGGATGAGGTTATTAGTAAGGAGGAGGTATTGGGTAGAGTGAGAAAGTTGAAGAATGGTAAATCTGAAGGTATAGATGAAATTACTAATGAAATGATCAAGAGCGGAGGCGAGATGGTGTTTGATAGGATTTGAAAGTTCTTTAACAAAGCATATTTGGAGGATGTAGTTCTGAAGGATTGGTGGATTGGGTGGTAATAGCACCCTTGCGTATAAGGGTAAGGGTGAAGAGGGGAACTGTAAAAACTATAGGGGAATTAGTTTATCGAGTGTTGTAGGGAAGATATATGCTGGTATTTGGTCGAAAGAGTGCGTCGAGTGGCTGAAGGGACTAATTGGTGAAGAACAAGGTGCGTTTTAGGAGTGGGTAGAGGATGTGTGGATCAAAATCTTACATTGAAACATGATTGAGAAAAATGAGGGAGAAGAAAGAATAAATTGTATTTTAGGTTTTATGGATTTTGCAACAGGCTTAACACAGAGAGTTAATAGGGAAGCGTTAGTGGCAGGTGCTAATGGTATATGGTGTTGGTGTTAAGCATCTGAATGGAATCATAAGTATGTATATATGTTGATAGTGAAGCTTGTGTAAAAATAAATGGTGTCAATGGTGATTGTTTAGGATTATAGCGGAAGTAGACAGGGTTGTGTTAATGTCAGCCCCGCCCCCCCCCGCCCCCCCCGCCGCCGCGCCCCCCGCCCCCCGCCCTCCTTGGTTATTCAATTTGTATATGGAATGGGGGTTATGAAAGAATTTGAGGTGGGGATGGCAGGAAAATGGTGTTAGAATGGTGGAGAATGGAGTTGAGTGGAGGTGCCCTCCTATTATCAATGCGATGATTTGGTTTCTGTGTGGGATCTGAAGAGAGTTTTGAGAGGATTGATAGAGAGATTTTGGCAGGGTGTTGGTGAAAGGAAGGGGCTTGAAAGTAAAACGTGGATAAGAGTAAGGTTATGGTTGTAAGTGAGGACAATCCTCAGTGTGAAGTCATGTTAGATGGTGAGCAGGCTAGAACAAGTGTCTGAGTTTAAATATTTTAGGATATATGTTGGATGAGAAGGGAACGATGATGCAGAGTGTAGTAGGAAAGTTGTGAATGGTAGGAAGGTGGCTGGTGCAATCAAATCGTTGGTGAATGCAAAGGGACTAAGTCTTGAGTGGGCTAGGGTCTTACATGAGGGTATGTTGTTACCTGTGTTATTGTATGGGAGTGAGACTATGGTCTGGA
>JABUQX010099321.1:32500-33899 GCA_015478945.1 Trachelipus rathkii
TATATATATATATATATATATATATATATATACTATATATATATATATATATATATATATATATATATATATATATATATATACTATATAACTATATATATATATATATCTATATATACTTTATATATATAATAGTTCTCTCACTCTCTCTCACCTCTCTCTCTCTCTCTCTCTCTATATATATATATATATATATATATATATATATATATATATATATATATATATATATATATATATATATATATATATATATATGTATATATCTAATCACTTATATTTATATATATCTTAATATCTCTTTCACTGCTGCTGCTGCTGCTGCTCTCTCTGCTTAACTCTATATATATATATATAATCTTCTACATTCATCAAATACGAATTTTATAAAATAACTTTAAAAATCTCACTCATTAAATTTACTGAAAAATTAAGTGTTAAAAAGTTTTTTAAAATGTAAAAAAAAATTTTTTTTTTGTTAAAACAAATTTCCAAAACCAAAAATAATAATTTTATGTTCTTTTAGTAGTAGTTTAAGGGCCTTCCACGACACTGAATCAAATTGTTTTTTTTTTTTAATTGTAGCAAAAGTAAAAATGTTGACTAAGTTTGTAATTAAGATTACTCTCTCTCTCTCTCTCTCTCTCTCTCTCTCTCTCTCTCTCTCTCTCTCTCTCTCTCTCTCTCTCTCTCTCTCTCTCTCTCTCTCTCTCTCTCTCTCTCTCTCCTTTTTTAGCACCTTTTTCTAACATTTTTCCTCATTCATATTTTTAAAAAACTTTTTTGAGTTATTTTCATTTTTTTTTAATTTAAAGACCCGAAAAGTACTAAATCCATCGAGTTAGCAGTGCCCACTTTTATAAATTATATACATATATATATATATATATATATATATATATATATATATATATATATATATATATATATATATATATATATATATATATATATATATATAACTATATATATATAACTATATATATATATATATATACTTTCTTTAATAATATATATGCAGGATAATAGTAAATCTAAACAAATAATGAATATGATGTATCTTCTTTCCATTTCTCAAATTGAAATATCCTTTGTTGTATGAAAAGAGCGTAAGAAACATGATACTTGCATTAAAAGAAGTTCATGTTCGCTTTTTGTGACATTGTTCCTCACTCCTGAGATTTTTGACACAGGTAATCTGCAAGTTGACGATATTTCAAACTAACATATTTAGTCATTCAAAATACGATCACGAATCAGAGAAAAAATTTACTTATTATATATATGTTTTTAATAGAATTTATACACGTGTTCTAAACCTACATTTGTGTGTGTGTGTGTGTGTGTGTGTGTGTGTGTGTGTGTGTGTGTGTGTGTGTGTGTGTGTGTGTGTGTGTGT
>JABUQX010099322.1:0-20284 GCA_015478945.1 Trachelipus rathkii
TTCTCTCTCTAACTCAACCCTGGACGATTGTGGCATTCCTCTTCCTCCCAGGTGTCCTATGTCTTGGCCTGTGATTACATTTGATCGCGGGGGGCATGGGCTCCTGAGATCTATGAAACCGTTAGGAAGGAACGGGTGGCCCGGATGTGCATATCCTCCCGCGAAGTTTTGAGGGAGTGTGGCGTTGCAGAGCTTGGCCCCTTGTCCTTAATTTCCTGCTAGGTTGCTATTCTTCTTTCTGTTTTAATATCGCATTCCTCAGTTACAAAGGACTCATTTTCTCTTCTTATGTACTCACCTGATACTGGACTTTGTCACGCCTCGTATGTGTTGTGTATAGCCAGCTGCACTATTGTTCACCTATTCCGAAAGGAAAAACGGAAGCTCGGTCTTGATCCTTCTAATTCTTATTCTGCGCCGCTATAACTATGGCTCTCTTAACTCTTGGTGTTGCTATCTACAGATCTTTTGAAACCTTTCTTGAATATCTGCACTTCTTAGACCAATCTGCTGGAATTGCTCATTCCTATTTCTTTCCGATCGGCCCAAGTACGGCTTTCGGCGTTCGAGGTACTACTGGGATATAACTTTTTCCTATTTTAAAGTAGCTCTGATTTAACTGGTTAATTAACGCCGCTTAAGGAAACTAACGGGGAAGACTATGCGCGGGATGCGCCTTGACAATATTCCAGAAAGCAATTTGACCGTGAGTATGGCACACCGTTCACTTGCTCTCCAAGCTCCCCTCCTTTGGGTTTCCTCCTTCTCTTTGCTTACTTAAATCTAGTTTTCTTCTTTCAAATCGCTCAATAATCGGCTGTTTGTTTGATGGGGGCGGACTTCTTCTTTCTTTTCCTTGGTCAATAGTTGTGTTCCCTGCGAGGTTTCTGTCTTATCTCCTACTTTATTCCTACTTTTATCAGCTTAATGATCTTCTTCACCTGCACATCCACTCTATCACAGATCATATGCCGATGACTCTTGACCACTTCAAATTTCTTGCGAGTAATTCTCATTTCAATTCTGCTCCCACCTCTTTTTTACTTCTAGAATTGCCCTCTCGTCTTAATATACTTTCTGTTCACACGATTATTTCTCACTGATTTTCTGGATAGAAGTATCACTGGGGTGGTTGTCAGTTACCATTAGACCTGTGGTAATTCAAGATTCTTTAAAAAGCTCAACTTCTCTTTCAAATCGTGTTCTCGTTCTCTAAGACACCTAACTAACTTTCCTATCTCTTTCGACGGTTTCTCGTCGTCTCTCCTGTTTTTGTACAAATTATGAACATCTCTTATATAAGGCCTTAACACTAAACAAAAAAATGTCTTGGAAACCTCGAATCACCGGTTGCGTTAGGCGGGACCATCTAGAAGAACGCCTGGGAGTTTCTTGTTTAGACTGCGAGTACTTTTTTTATCCTCTCAACAGTTACTCCAGTTTATTACAAGGGCCTCATCCGCCCTTGTAATGAGGTACGGCTCTCATATCTGGGGGGGCTCAGGTTATCGACCCGGCTTTTGGATAGCGGTCCCGAGTCAAAGGCAAAAAGAACATTATAAACTGTCCCGTTTCTTTCATAGTTCACTTGACACTCTATCTTTGGCGGGCGAGATGTGTGGTGCTATCTCTGCTTTTTCTTATAGGTACGGTAGCCGGCAAGTGCATCGAGGGAACTTTCCTCACTCGCGTTGCCCCGGATAACTTTTAAGACGTCTCGTAGCAACAAGGGGTGCTGTTGTCCTTGGCACTCTGAAGTTATAGTGTGTTGATATTACAACTCCGAAATAGTTCGCTGCGTGTCTCCTTTACTTTCCTGCAATCTCTTCTGTTCTGTGGTTCTCTTCCATCTTCTGATGTTTTCTCTAGCTCAATTTAATCTCCCTCACAGTTTAAGGCTCGCTGTCCTGTGCTTCTATTCTTGCGTAATTTGCCGTTAGTTGATTAGTTTTGTTATATTTAACTAACCCCCTCCTTGAATAGGGCTTTTGCCCGTGAGCGGTGGTGATAACTGTTAAAAAAAAAATAAATGTTGAAATAATTATCGTAATTGAGAGGATTATTTGATATATATATTATATATTTATAATTTATTTATATAATAATACTATATATTATACTATATAATAGTATATAATATAGTTATTTATTATATATTATGTTTATATATTTTATTATATTAGATATATATTATATATATATTATATAGGTATATATATTAATATATATATATACTACTCTCTATTATATATATTATTAACTACTATATATATATATATATATATATTATTTATATAGTTGTAATATAGTATATCTATATATATATTATTAGATATGAGTATAAGAGTATATATTTATATATAGTTATATATATATATATATTATATATTATTATTATATATTAGATTCATTATATTTTGAGAGAGTTTCTATAAGCTTTAACTGCTATAGCTGAGATTGAATTTTAATTCTTAAGGTTGCCTTTTTATAAATTTTTCAAAATTGTTGGATGCAAATAGGCAACGTAACTTAACTATTTTCATAATTAACTTGGTAATAGCATCCTATTAAAAAATTAAAAATTAATTTTTTTTTAACATATTCTGCTAATAAATTATTAGTTTTTCAAATGTTTCAGGAGTAACTCTATTTCTCCTATGGCGTTTTTGATTTAGCCAATAATAATAGAAATATGCATCTTAATTGACTCTTACGGCAACTTCCTGTGATTGCTCTTCGCTAAATGGTCGATGAATTATTTTACCTCTACAGTTTGTTTTGCGGAGTTTTTTTATTTTTATTTGTTAAATGATATTTTTGACATGTTTTTTCACCTCCATCTGTGGTTGCATTTTCTGTAGAACTATAGATAGACTCTGGGAATCTTGAGCTATTTCTCGATCCGAAATTCGATATGTGTATTACAAAAGTGTTCAGATATCACGAATTAGCGCAATTTCTTCAGTCTCTCTTCATGTATTTTCGCGCGATGAGTCCGAATCTGTTGTGGGTGTGGAGAGTATGTCCGAATCGGCAATATATCGAATCCATGACACCTTCGGATTCGAATCCTTAATCCGGATTCCGTTTCGCCCATCATTGATATAGTATATATATATATATATATATATATGTATATATATATATCATCATATTTATTTATGAGATATATCTAAGTAATATACGTATTATAATTAGATATATATATATTGTAATACCTCATTATAATTAATATTTACGTATTATACTAGCTATAACTATTATATATATATATATATATTTATATTGATATATAATATACTATATATATATATAGTATATAGTGGGGCTCTTGGTGTGTTAGCACAATTACACTCAATAATAATATAATAATAAATACATAAGAATAAGTACATAATATTAATTTTTTCTTCAGCTATTCTTCTGTATTAGTTTGTCCTCACTTTTCGCTTCTTGCGGTACTTTTGAATACGAGATAAATGTTGGATGTTACCGTTTTTAGTTGAAAGGTCGGCTCTGTCAATTTATTGAAAATTTATCAGAATGCAATCCGGATGGTTCTCTTACTCATGTGCTCACAATAGAAGGCTCATCTCGACAGTATTCGTTCGCAGAGTACAATTTGAGACCGCAGGTAAGAGTTATCTATTAATATTGTTGCTGAAGCTATGTTTAATGTTTCATACCCAGGAATGAGTTGTGTGTGCCTGTGTGTATGGTATGTATGATAGTATCTCTCGTCCCATCTTATATATATTATATATATATATATATATATATATATATAGTATATAGTTATAATTATATTACTAGTATTTTTTTCAGATAGAGTATATATATTATAATATATATCTATGTATATATAATATAATATTTGATAGTTATTATGAAACCGGTCAGGATCTAATATATATATATATATATATGGAATATATATATTGTGAATGTGGTGTGTGCGTGGTGTTCCTTTCATATACGTGTATAATATATATATATAATTATAGTTGAGTAGTATTAATATTTTCGTATGATAGTTTATTTAGATATATTTTATATTATTATATATATATAGTATATATATATAGTATATATATAATTATATATATATATATTATAATCATACTATATATATATTTATATATATTTATATATATAATATACTTTGCTCATATAAATGTCTCGTCTCTGAGAGAAGAGAGAGTATGATTCGAGAGAGAGAAGAGAGAGAGAGAGAGAAGAGAAGAGAGAGAGAGAGAGGAGAGAGAGAGAGAGAGAGAGAGAGAGAGAGAGGGAGAATGAGCAAGAGAAGAGATTGAGATTGTAGTTTATGAGAGATGTTAGAGAGACGAGAGAGAGAGAGAGGGAGAGAGATGAGAGAGAGATTGATTTTGGAAAACAAGAGAGAGAGAGAGGTTAGGGATAGTAGGAAAGGGTTGAGAGGAAACCAAAAATGAGGTTTGAGATGATGAATGAGGGAGAGAAGATAGAGAGAGAAGATTGAGAGATAGTAGGGAGAGATTGAGAGAGTAAGATGAGCAGAGAGAGAATTCTCCAGTTCATTTATTCATTATCTGAATTTTTTTTGAATGATGTAATTATATTCTTTTAATTTTATGCTTCACAGACCCGTAAATAAGCCATAGCAATGTTGTTATCCTATTAGAAGATCACGATAGTTGATAATTCCACTTGGATTTATATCCGTTGTTAACCATCATAAAAGATTATTCAAAGATAAGTTTGGTTTTCCCCGAAAGGCGAATAATATTTAGTTTTATGCGATTTTTCATTTTTGCATGTAGATGAAGAGAGTCTAGAGCGATGAAAAGATTACACTTACTGCTTAAAATTTTCATTCAACATAATATTATCTTATTTTGGAGTTATATAAAAATTATTTGTTCATTAAATATATTGAGTAGTATATTTTATTAGTTATTTATTAATTTGTATTATTTATATTTTTTATATTATATTTTGTTATTTATTTTATTATTTATGATTCTGTTATAAGGATTTTATTTATTGGTGGTTGTGTATGATTTGTTTTTTTTTTTTAACATTTTTGTTTTTTTTTTTTTTTTGTGGTGGTTTGTTTCTAGATGCTCTTATATTTTATCTATATGAGTATGATGAAATGTATCCTTGAGTTATTTTCTTGGTTTATATATGTGATCATGACTCATAGTTTGTTTAGTCTTATTTATATACGCCCTACCTTTTTCATTTTATTTGTTGTAAGTCTCATCAGTATGTGTTTGCTCTGTGTCCTGTCTTATTAAATTTTGTATTCTATGGTGTATGTGTTGTCTTTTTTGATATTTTTGATATCTTCAGTTATTTTGATTGCAGAGTATCATCAATTGCATGTTCTCTCTTTATTTTGTGTATAAGTTAGTTACCATCGTAGACTTGAAATACGATCTTCCACAGTTTCTCGATCTATTTTTTTTATCTAGTCTTGTTGTTATGTTTAGCGCAGTTGTATGTACATCATATTGTTGACGCGCGGTGTTTTCGCTCTCTTTTTTGATCATTCTTTCGTTCGTCATAGATTCGTTCTTTTTTTCTTTTCTCTTTATTACGTTGTAGCGTTTCTCTCTGTGTTTGACTTTCTCAACTTTTCAGTTAGTCTATTCATTCCATCTTCTTTTTATTCCATTTTCTATCTGTTCTTTTTTCTTCCTGACTGATGTTGTTTGACCACAAATTAAGTTTTCCTGTTAATAGTCTTCCATCATGCATCATTTCACTATACTCTCGTAATCTCAAAGACACATTTCGCTCTTTATACTTTAATTCTTTGCGATTCATATAACTTACACATCTTTCAAGTGCCATGTTTCGGGAGCGAGCTGAGTTGTGATGTAAGATAGCTGCAGATGTAGTTTTGGATGGTTGTCTGGTATTTGGACCTTTTCACACATATTATATGATTATGTTGATTTTTATTTATTATTGTATTGATATCTATTCTGATTGAGTTATTTCGTTATATTTGAATATTATTATATATTTTATATATATATATATATATTATAATATATATTATATATTATATATATATATTAAATTTATATATCATATTATATATATATATAATAATTATATATTATGTTTATATATATATATATATATTATATATATATACTATATTATATATTTTTATATTGATATTGATAAATATTATATATTAATATTTTATATATATATTATATAGTATATATAGGTATATTATATATTGCCAGACTGTAAATTTATATGATTTTGCCCCAATAAATAGATATTGGTTTGAGAAGTCTTGTATGCAATATAAAAGATTTCCTCAAATTTTGTATATAATTTTCACTCTAATTGCTTGGTCCTCTAGCCCTTTAAAGTCTGAAATATTATATATGTATAATATAGTAATGCATATTCGGAAATTTAGAAAAGTATTGAACAAATTATGCATGTGACTATAATATTTTATTAGGACAGCGCGATATATAGATATTACAACTCTGAAAAATTAATTAACATTTTATCATTATGTATGTGATGTAGTTTTGGTGGCCTCAGAGCATGATATCTAACTTTCTATTGCTATATCGTCCCATATGTTTTCATGGCAAAGGATGTAATAAATCCAATAACGACGTGTTGGTCCTAAGATAAAACCTTCTTCAGCTCATGCCTGTTAATCCAGCATTTTTTATCAGAATTAAAATTTTAGAGATTATATTTTAGAAGTTTTTTTTATTGTTTACAATTTTTTTAAAGTTACAGTATATTTAACAATAATAAATTATTTTTGGTTTTAAGACTCACATTAAAATATAGATATAGAATATATATATATTGTAGCGGTCGGACAGACTCTAAGCATTTTTTTTAATGTCCTGGTCAATTTTATTGCCGTTGAGTCAGTACGCTATTTTTAAGTGACATTCCTCTTTACTCGACGCTACATGATAAGCGTGTAAGTGCAATTCACCCAGCTTTTCAAACCACAAATTTACAAGGTACGTAATCAAAACTATTATTAATATAAACTAAAAGTATATTATAAACGTTTATTAATACTAATGTACAAACCTAATGGTGGTTAAAAGACAAGGGCGACGCCATGGGAGTCGGTAACAACAGGACGAGAGACATATCACAAAGATATGTGGGGAAGGACAAAGCCGGACCACTTCTACAGCCCTGGATGTGCGAAGATGGAGTTAGCTGGGAAAAATAAATTCGCTCCAAGCTGGTGCTGAAGGCGGGACATCTCTTCGTAGTTGAGAGAAGGAAGAGGAGAGATAGCACTAATGCGAGAAAGAGCATCTGCGGGGATGTTTTCAGCACTCTTGACGTGGCGAAATGTCAGTGGTGAATGTGCAATGAACTCAAGGGTGACGTGCCTCACGAGGGGACTGCTTGACCCGTAGAGGCCGTAATGGGCGTGAGTGATGGCTGGTGGGTCAGGTTAAAGAATATTTGAAATACTCGACGCTTCGATGAGTAACGAAGTGTTTTAAACCGCACAGGTAAATGGCGAGCAATTCTCTTTTCTAAAAGGCTGAACACTGTACCTCGTGAGGTTGAGCTTTTCTTAGAAAAAGGACGCTTTCACTTCAGAAACTGTTGCAGTCATTTTGCACTTTGTACTTGTTATAAGTTCTTGAAGAGTCGTATGGAATCTGGGGGTTAGGAGAATGAAAGTAGAAGGGAAAACGAGGAAGAACAGAAGAAAGCAGAGCTTCCTTGATGGAGTTGAAGACATTGCGGGCCTCGTCGGTCGGTCCAGTTGACGGTGACATAGGCTGAAGAACCTTTCCAAGAAGATTGGAGAAGAGCGTTAAGAGGACGAAGTATTTCTGCTGCGGATGGGGATGAACCTATGGTAAAGGTTCACCATGCCGAAGAAAACAGACGGAGCTGAACGCTTGGTTTGGCAGGGAGGGGGGAGGAAGAGGGTAAAAGGAACGGATGGCAGAAACACGGTCTTCGAGGTGGCGGACGCCCTCTGAAGAGATGGTGCCCAAGGAAAGTTAGTGAAGAGACGCCGAACACACATTTCAAAGTATTGAAACGTATGCCATATTCTACTAACCTTGTGAACACTTGGCGGAGATGAGAAAGGTGCTCTTCCGGAGAGGAGCAAAGAGATGAGCAGGTCTATCTATGTATGCGAATACAAGGGGAAATCCTCGGAGAATGGAGTCAATAAAGCGTTGGAACCATTGCGCTGCGTTCCGAAGGCCAAAAGGGGTACGTAAGAATTCAAAAAGACCGAAGGGGGTGATTACAGCAGTTTTATGAACGTCAGCAGGGTGGACTGGGATCTGGTAGAAGGCTTTAAAAAGGTCGATTTTAGAAAAGATGTTACATCTAGAAAGGTTAGCGGTGAAATCCTGTATGTGAGGGACAGTGTACCTATCTGGACGAGTGATAGCGTTAAGGCATCTGTAGTCGCCTGTAGGGCGGTAGTCACCGTTGGGTTTGAGTACCAGGTGAAGAGGGGAAGCGTAGTCGGACTTGGAAGGACGTATGATGCCCTGCTGAAGCAGTGTGTTGAACTCCTGCGTGTCAGCTTGCAGTTTATCAGGAAAGCAAGAACGACGTGCGGTGGGAGAAAGGAGGTCTCCCTTCGTCTCGAATGTGGTGGACCGAGCGTCGTGTTTAACACTCCGGGAAGGTCGAGGATGGGAAGAGAGATCGGGAAGTCGGAAAGACAGAAAGAGATTCAAATGGATTGTTTACTTAAAGGAAAAGGTGATACCGTTTAATAGAAGAGGTTAGCATGGATGCAAGGCAGAGGAAGAACTGAGTCCTGGTAATCAATCAAAAGGTTGTGATGTAGGTCACTAAGGATATTAAAATGCGAAAGAAAATTGGCACCAAAAATGGGAAGAGTAACATCGGCAATAACAAAGTTCCAGAGAAAGTCGCGGCGGAAAGAAAGAGTGAGATGAAGCTGTTTGGTACCGTAAGTATGAATAATGGAACCGTTCGCGGCCTGCAATGAACCTAAAGGTTCAGCGGCATGGTTCTTCTGCAGAAAAGAACTAGGCAAAACCGTAAAGTCGATCCAGTATCAATAAGATTGAACAAAGCAGTAGAAGGGACGTAGACACAGAGGAGGTTGTACGCAGGCTTGACCACATCTTGCTCTTTTAAGATGTGGCAGCTGAGTTTAAATCATAAGCGCAGGGTTTGATGCAGTTGCGACTTGCGAGTTTGGTCACCCCATCGCTGATGATTGAAGCATACACTTTGTTGGTTGTGTGTAGGTGCGGCAGAACTTTGAGAAGATGAAAGCTGTAGCGGTTGGAGGTGAGGCTGAACTGGAGCAGATTGGTGGCTTGGTGTAGGTGACCGACCATATGAACGATGATACTGAGGAGGAGAACGTGGGTAGTGAGAGTAAGAAGGTGGAGGATAGTGAGAATAAGAGGGAGGAGGTGACGGAAGATAGAATTGATAATAAGTAGGACGAGCCTCGAGCGTACGCAGTCTATTGGTGAGATCAAAAATGGTGTTTTCAAGTGTTTGAATGCGAGCTTCGAGCAAAGCGGTGTGACCGGAAGGAGGTTGGATTTCGTTTGTACAACCTTGCGCCTGCGGAATAGTGGATAGCTGCGATCCTACCCCTGGCTGCAAGGCTGTGACAAACGAGGCAGGAGGCGTAATGTTCTGAGGCGTAAGAGGCTTTGCCTTCACCATGCGATCGGTATAAGCTGCCAGTTCGTGGAGGGTACTATTTGGATTCACTGTAGCTAATTGAAATTGCAATTCTGCGGGAACAGCTGCCATACGATGTTAATACATGGTCCCACTGGTGGGCCTTCAAGGAGTCCCAACATATCGGAGAGCAAGGCAGAAGGCAGTCTATCTCCCAGGCTTTCATTCTGCAACAATCGTTTCACTTTGTCCGAATCGGACACGCCCAACCGATCTAGAATATCATTATTCAACTCCGAATAGGGTTCGTTACTCGAGTGTAGTCTGAGCAGTACGTCCCGGAGACGCTGGAGAACTTTAGTGGGTAGTATGTTAAAAAATGCGCGGAAGCGCTCACCTTCAATTGTTGCCTCCAACTGCAATTCAAATAAGACAAACGTAAGGTTCAAATCTCGTTAATAAATTTGCCAGAATACTGAGAAGCGTTGTTAGGAGCCGGAGCCGAAGCCGGAGGTGGAGTTGAATTTACATTTGCATTTGACATATTGTCACTAGGTGGAGCCACAATATTAAAATGATTAAAAGAAAAATACAATAGGAAAGAACAATCCACAGATCACTGTTGGAAAAAATGTTTACTAAAATAGTTATCAAGCTAGTTAAAATATACGATTAAAAAATACTTAAAATTAAAGGGTACCTTGAAATTACAAAACACTGGGTCAGAAAATCCGCACAAACAAATTAAAACCGTGTAGATGAGTTGAAGAAAGCACCTCCGATTTTTGCAGCTTTTACGGGCAGACCCACAATAAATAATAAAAAAAAAATAATAATAATAATAATAATAATAATAATAATAATAATAATAATAATAATAATAATAATAATAAAAATAAGGTCTAATGATAGGCAAAATAATAAAAGAAATTATATATATATATATATATATATATATATATATATATATATATATATATATATATATATATATATATATATATATATATATATATATATATATATATATATATATATATATATATATATATATATATATATATACTGTATATAAATATATATATATATATATATATATATATATATATATATATATATATATATATATATTTATATACTATACCTTCATATATATATATATATATATTATATATATATTGTTATATTATATGTAACGGAAGAATCAGAAGGCTTGAATTAATGATACAACTTTGGTCAGAGGTCATAATCTATATTGATTAACTATTAATTTTATTATATATGGAAAATAATTAACAATAATAATAATAATAATTGCATATGTATATAAATAATAAATAAATAATCAATAAAAATAATAATTACATTGTGGAAAATAAATATTAAAGTTATGCATGAGAATTCAGTTTTCTGTTTATATTTGACATTTTGTTTTAAGGGAAACTCTTATATAAAATATATAAAATTTTGAGCGTAAGTCTTTTAGTATAACCAATAATTTATAAAAAGGTTATTTAAATGTAAATAAATATAATGTATAATAAAGATTATTTTATATGGAATGTTTTTCACTAATATAAGCATGCAGCACAACATAGAATTATATAGATACACGAGATTCAATATGATACACAAGAACTAGGTTTAGCAATTAACGTACCTTGCTAACAATCGAGGGGAAAAATGTTGTAACGAAAGTTTCAATAGCACAAAATAATATAAAAGAAGTCAGCGGTGCTTCATAAACAAATGTGAAAAGGATTTGGTAAACTGTTTCTGAGATTACACTGAGCTTGGCAGTTTTTGACGAAAGAATCGAAATGCTTCTTGAAGAGAAATGGCGGCTGTTGTTCTCTCGAAGAAAACGAGATTTTCTGATCACGTGACGAGGAAGACGACAATAATGAAAAAGGAGAAAGCGGAAGGTAATATGGCTCCCCCCCGAACAGCGGAGCGTCGAGAGGGATTAAGGTGTAAGTCTGCATTGGAGCAGGAATGCTGCGGAAGCATGTGCGGTAGAGGCTGTTGAAGCGTTTGAGAGGCTGCTGAGGAGCGTTGTGAGGGCTGCTGAGGAGCCGTAAGCGATGCGTGAGCTGTGCGTGGAGCGACAGCCGGAGCTGGAGCGTAAGCTGTGCGTTGAGCGACAGCCGGAGCTGGAGCGTAAGCTGTGCGTTGAGCGACAGCCGGAGCTGGAGGCGGAGCGTAAGCTGTGCGTTGAGCGACAGCCGGAGCTGGAAGCGGAGCGTAAGCTGTGCGTTGAGCGACAGCCGGAGCTGGAGCGTAAGCTGTGCGTTGAGCGACAGCCGGAGCTGGGGATGGAGCCGGAGGCAGTGGATTTATCGTATACACATAATGTCGTTAGGCGGAATTGAAGGTGCAGTTGAGACGCAGGTTTGTCCATTTAGATCGATTTTTTTATATATATTGCTTACTTACGCTAGGTGTTTCCCTGTCTGGAGCAGGCTGTTGTGATATTACGTTCATATTTTCAGTATTTGCAGCGTCAGGAGGGGACATGATTTATAAATGTTAATATAATACGATTGTAAAAAAATTTTTGAAAACAATATTACGAGACAAAAATATGCTTAAGATGCGATTTGCACACGCTAAATATGATAAAAATAATGGTCAGAGACCAAATAACACAATAAATATTACAAAAAGGTATACAAAGGATGAGAAAAATATATAAGCGGCCGCTTGTACGGGCCAAAATGGTTTAAAAAAATAGTAATTTAAAATTGAAAATGCAGGAATTCGACCTGTTAAAAATTTTAAAATTGTTCCGTAAAATAGATTAATTTTTTTTAATATTATGAAATTAAACTTCTGCTTCAGGATGTGGATCCGTGTGTGTCCTTGTGGTTGTAGAAATGCCGGGATAGACGACGGCAAAACTCCAGGGGCATCAATGTTACGTTGGGCGTAACGTGGAATCAGAAGGCTTGAATTAATGATACAACTTTGGTCAGAGGTCAGAATCTATATTGAAACAATATACATAATTAATATATGGAAAACAATTAACAACAATAATAATAATAATAATAATAATAATAATAATAATAATAATAATAATAATAATAAATAATAATAATAATAATAATAATTACATTGTGGAAAATAAATATTAAAGTTATGCATGAGAATTCAGTTTTCTGTTTATATTTGACATTTTGTTTTAAGGGAAACTCTTATATAAAATATATAAAATTTTGAGCGTAAGTCTTTTAGTATAACCAATAATTTATAAAAAGGTTATTTAAATGTAAATAAATATAATGTATAATAAAGATTATTTTATATGGAATGTTTTTCACTAACATAAGCATGCGGCACAACACAGAATTTATATAGTAATACGAGATCAAAATATGATACACAGAACTAGGTTTGGTAATTAACGTACCTTGCTAACACTCAAGGGAAAAATGACGAAAGTTTCAATAGCACAAAATAATATCAAAGAAGTCAGCGGTGCTTCATAAACAAATGTGAAAAGGATTTGGTAAACTGTTTCTGAGATTACACTGAGCTTGGCAGTTTTTGACGAAAGATTTGAAATGCTTCTTGAAGAGAAATGGCGGAGTCGTTCTAGCAAAGAAAACGAGATTTTGATCACGTGAGAGGTCTATACACAATATAAAAAAAAAAAAAAAAGAATAAAAAAATATATATATATATATATATATATATATATATATATATATATATATATATATATATATATATATATATATATAACTCTTTCTCATATATATAATATATATAACATATATATATATATATATCTATAATATATATATATATATATCTATACTATATATATATATATATATATATATATATATATATATATATATATAATAACAATATATATATATATATATATGCTATATATATATTTCATTCATATATATATATATATGTGCTCATGTGCTTACTATATATCTATCATATATATATATATATATATATATCTTTATATCTATATCTATATATATGTCCATATATATATAAAGGAAGATATTGATCATGCATCCATGGTGTCAATTGGCAATTCGCTATCTTATTCTGGTGATGTTTATTCTCGAAAATGTTTTTATAATACAGTCTGGAAATGTTTTACCATTTCTGATCCAGGCTGTAATACTTTATATTATTTATTATATGTCTTCAATTATTGAAAACCCTTATAACATTTATAGATACTATACCAGTATTTATTCTTTCTAGTACATCTTGTTATGATTATATGTATAATTGATATAGTATAAACTTAATAATAAACCTAGCACCAGGAGCACAGATGATGGTAAAAATATAATTGTGCTAAAAATTTATACACAAAAGAAGTTGATAAGCCTTTCTAGCTGTCTCAGAGGTCAGTGCTACAAATTTATTTGATTTTGTTAATTAATAACTGTAAGATTTTGTAGTAATGTAAAGATAGTAAACTTGACTCTTATTACAGTTTACTATCTTGTTGCTTGCTGGAAGGCCGTTGACATCATTAGTCCCCATTTAAGAAACCCCTCTTGGATATATCAGGGTATGTTTCTTAATAGAATAGATATATGTGACTTCATTTAACTGTCAAATATGTAAATATAAATTATGGTATAAATGCCAATTATTGTTTATATTTGACAGGGTTCTAAAATTGGGCTGATTCTGTTCTTGGGATTCATACTTGAATCCATCATCTTTTAATTGTGGACTCCATTCCGATCTTGGGATTCCTCCTGAATCCTTCTAGACGTTTCTAATACTGGGATTCATTCTGAATCTTCTTTTTTGTGCTGATACTCTTGAGTGGGATTCCTTAGTGAATCTTTCCTCGGTGCTATTTTGAAGTTGGAATTCATCCTGAATCTTTCTTCTTGGAGTTGTTTCGGAGTTGTGGTTCATCTGGATCCCTCTCCCTGCCAATTCTAACGTTGGGATTTGGCCTGGTTCCTTCCTCCTTAATAGTACTTCAGCATAGTTGTATTCTCCTGAATCATACTCACCACTTGGAACCATTCCCCAGTCAAATTCAGTTAAGTCATCATCTATTCACAATTGTTGAGTCTGGATTTCTTATTCCCTTGATTTTTATGCATGAGCAATATTTGGAAGCGTTCGGTTTCCACTCTCGTATCTGATCCTAGAGCTGTCTGTGCTCATGTACATATTTTACACATTGGAACCTTTAACTTGCTCTCCAAGGTGTATTAACTTATTCTATTTAATCATAATCTTTTATTTATATATTGTTGGGGTAGGACTGTGGTAAATATTAACTTTTGTCAGACCTCCCACCATATATTCTGAGCGATTTTAGTAAAGATAAAACTTTTTATGGAGTGTCACTATCCTTCATATTGATGCTTTATTGATATTATTATTCTTAATCTTCGAGACCTCTATCGGGTTAAGCTTCGAGACCTCTATCTGGTTAACCTTCGAGAAAGCTCCGGGAAACGAGCTAAATAATTCTACATCTTTCTTTGGGTAAAATCTTAGCTTAGTATCAACATTTTTATATGTTATCAACCGTCGCAATCCTCCTCGAAAGTCATTCAAGTCAGCAGGCTTACGGAGTCCTGAAGACTAACTCCCTCCGTTACGGAGAAAATCTAATTTGCTCCGTTACCCCTGATGGTGTAAGGTGGTTGCTGTGCTGACTAGACATTCACACCACTATCTTTGAACATCACAAACCTAACATTGACGTAATCATCTATAAATCGACATTCGTAATCTTAAAATTCTTCGAACTTATCTACAAGAAAGAGCGGAGAGAGGTACCTCACCGTCGGGTACACTTGTTGATCCCAGCGTACTTCCTCTCCGCCACATAAATAAATTAAGTGGCGCCCGAACAGGGACTCTGTTTGAGTTCGCACTAGGATTGTGACTCTCGCTCACATCGTCATATTTATTTTTGAAAAATCATCGATTCTCTTCAGTTCTTTTCAAAGAAATCTTCTTCTTTTGTACTTATATTGGACAGATCGAGAGTTAGTTAGTAATAACCCTCCAATACTTTGAAATTCTTTCTTTTGAAACTTACAAAAGAAAATGTCAGAAAAACCTCAACCAAAAGACTTGGATACGAGCATAAATGCTGATAGCCAAGAAGCTGTGGACTTTGATCCCTCTCTTGCAGCTTGATCCACGTTTAGACCAGCATCTGCGTGTTGATCATAATAAAGATAATGTAGAAATGAATGTAGGAATGAATGTGGAAAATAACTGTTGCCAACTCTGATATACCCTTAGTTACCAACTCTGACTTATCTTTAGCTCCCAACTCTGACAAACCTTTCACTGAGCCTGAGATGAGTACCTTATTAACTAAACTCCATAAACAGGTGTTAAGTGAAAGGCAATTGGCTCAAGTAAACGATACAGTCAGTAAGGTTGAACACAGAACGTTCCATGATCAAGGTCAAGGTATTTCACCTAACTTCGTTCCATTATATACTATGCACAAAATACCACTTTTTATGATCGTGAGTATAAACCTTCCTTAGTTTCCCAATCTCAACCACGATCAAAACCTTTTCTACATAATCCACCCAGTTATGTAGAAAATCCTAGAAATCAAATTCTTTCTAATCCTAATCTTCATTCAAATCCTATTCTTCATCCTAACCCTAATCTTATTCCTAATCCTAATCTTATTCCTAATCCTAACCTTATTCCTAATCCTAATCTTATGCCTACTCATAATTTTCTTCCTAAACCTCAACTTCTTACTAATCCCAATCTTCGTCATGATTCTATACCCCCAGTAAATTACTTCAACCAACCTAAGTCTCTCTTTAGAACTCCCGATATGGGCAGAGACAATAGAGATTCTCTATCCCCTATCAATAGAGGAGAGGCTGACTTTTCTGGAAAGTATAATAAATTACTACAGCCTCAACGAGAACAAATTCCCTTAAATCCATATCCGGAGCACCAGATGTTTTCGACTGATTCTCAGTCGCATTCTGGTTATATTCCACAAGGATATTCCCAACGACTGCCTATGCGTCGTATTCCTGACGACGATGAACCTTCAATGTATTCAGGACCACACATGAAAAAGAGACTTGACATGCTGGAGGAAGCCATTGTGCTTCTTACTCAGTTACTCAAGAACTCTCAGAAGCTTAAGGTCGTGGATCCTGGAAAGTTCAAATATGAGTCGGATTGAGGCTTATTGTAGTTTACACTACCCTAATGCCCATCACCAATGGTTAAGACTGCTTGGCCGACAGCTAGAAGGCAAATTTTTGAATATATACCGAGAGATCATCAAAGACAACCGTGAATACTTCTCTGTACGGGATAATCTTGTGTGTTGGTATCGTGATGAGGAACGAAAGAAAAAAGAATACAGAATACAGAAGTATCATGCCGCTCACCGATACCCTAATGAGAGCATCAAAATGTTTGCACTTCGGTTAGAGCGCCTAGCTAGTCAGGCATATCCTGGATACGATATGAGAGATCATGATTCCCTTAGAATAGCTTTTCTCTGTAGTTTACCTCCATATATTGAAACATTCGTCCGTCAATATATTAAAATGATGGAGTTGGACGGGTATAGTAGAGCTTCTTGGGAGAATATAGTGAATTTTGCGGACTCTTTAGATAGCGAGAATATCGCTTTCCCGAATTCCATTTCCCAAACTAATCCACTTGAGATCGACAAATCGACTTATGCCCAAAAGACCGCGATGAAAGTGAACCTAGACGAATCTTTGGAATCCGTTATCCGGATAAATGCTGCACTCCCCGGATGGACTGAGGTTTTACATCAAAACGTCGAACAACGAAAACCTAAATCCAACAATAATCATCGGCCGGCTCCTAAGAAGAAAAGTAGTCCGCAAGAACGAAATAATGGTAGTCGATACTATCGTGACTCCACCAATAGTTCCAAGAACCATGATGGTACCGTTCGTCCTGACCATAATTCAAATTCTCGTCCTAAGGCTGATGAAAGGAGAAAGGTTTTGTGTAACTACTGCGAAAAAACAGGTCACTCCATGGAGGAGTGTTACAAATATCTGGGAGTATGCAGTTATTGCAAAAAGAAAGGTCACATCAGGGCCAATTGTCGATCTAGGAAGTCTCCTTCCTCTTCTTCTCCGAATATTAGAAAAGTAGTCTGTCCCTTCTGCGGTGGTCCTCGCTGGGATGAGGTGTTCCCTTAGTGCTCCTCCCCAGTCCCATAATCATGACCACGAGCCTTCTTCCCTTAGAACTGTTCCCTTTGAAAAAGTATATTCCCGGTCGTATTCTTCAAATCAATCGACCAATCACAGGCCTCCATCGTCCAAGCAAGTGGAACCATCCCTACCTGCAAGTAAAAATTTAAACCCTTGCGCTAATGATGAGGTGCGGTATGATCCCCCTTTAAACTCCTGGTCTCCCCGGACTTGAGTCCTCTGGTGGAGAATAACCCTTTAATCGACTCAGTCAATGATGATGGAGGCATAGAAAATTTTAAAACTTCTAAAATTATTCCCGAGAAATCTTCCGAACGACCTCCCTTAGAAATGAATAAACCCTTAGAAAATCCCTTACGGACGATGGTAGTCCATTGTACTCCTTTCAAGGAGGACCCTCTGATTGTTTCAGTCGCTTTGGTTCCCAACAGCTCTGGTTTCTACGGTTGTATGGTAGACAGTGGGGCTGGAATTAGTTTAATTAGCACTGAAATCACCGAGGCGTACATGATGAACTTGCCCTTACGGCCCTCTGTAGATATAAAAGTTAATGCCATCAGTGGTCTGGTCCGAGAACATTCAGTACCTATTGACTTCTATACTGAATGTAACTTGCACTTCCCTGACAGTGATTATGTATCTAAACCCGTCATTTTGTTGGTAGTTCCCCAGGAATTTATGCCAGCTCCGCTAGTTTTAGGGGCTGTCGCTTTAAAAGAAAATGACCTTCTCCCAGACTTAACTACGCGGGAATTAGTACATAGATCTAATGATTGTATAGAATCCGTAGCTAAGGATGAGAGTCTAAACATCCCCTTTTATAAATGCGTCACGGTTAAGTCCATAAATGTTCCACCGTTTTCCTGTCAGATGGTGGATGTAAGTTGTCCTTCATCTGAAATCTCTGCCTTGGTAGGTTTTCAATCAGAGCCAATGGGATCCGTTGTACCAATTCCTGGTGTATTGGATTTGCGAGATTCGTGTAGGATCGCTCTATTTAATCCTTCCGATACACCTCATTATGTTAGGAAGGGTACTGTAGTAGGTAGCTTGTGTTCTTTGGAAGAAGAAGATATTCTTCAAATTAATACTAGGCCAGTAGAGGCGAATTCCGAAATCAACTTTAAAGCAGACGTATGGTCCCCCACTAAGTTGGAGGAGGAGTTTTGCTTTGCGGATATTCCTATCTCTGACCTCGAAAAGAAACGATTAATCGCAGTGTTATTAAAACATAAATCGGCTCTCAGTTTCGGTGACCACGACGTTGGAGTGGCTACTAATATCACTCACAATATCGAGGTAGAAACTGGTCGACCTGTGAGATTACCAGTACGTCGTTTCCAGGGTCCCTTGGCTCAAGAAATAGAAAAACAATGTCATGAACTGTTGGAGCAGGATATTATTAGACCCAGTAAATCCCCTTATTCAGCTCCTGTGGTTCCTGTCCGAAAACCTGACGGTAAGTTGCGTTTATGTATAGACTACCGGAAATTAAATAGTGTTACTAAGACAGATTCCTTCCCCTTACCTAACCTAATAGATATGATTTATAATATGTATGGTAATAAATATTTTACAACCATTGATCTGGTCCGCGGTTATTATCAGGTGTCCATGGAACCCGAAAGTGTTGAAAAAACTGCTTTTTCCACTCCATTTGCCCAGTATGAGTATTTAAGAATGCCCTTTGGTGTAAAAAATGGTCCAGCAACATTTCAACGTGGAATGATGCTGGCGTTAGAGGAATTACCATGGTCCAAGGTTATGATATACTTAGATGATATTATTATCCTCAGTCAAAACATAGAGGATCATCTAGCTACCTTGGATCGTGTCCTTGCTGCATTAGAGAAAAATGGGTATAAACTTAAACCCAGTAAAACCAGGCTTTGCCGTACTGAGGTGGAGTTCTTGGGTCACCAAATATCACAGACTGGTATACTTCCCCTTCAGAAAAATCTCAAAGGGGCGTTAGAATTTCCCGTCCCGACTGCCAGTTTCTGGGAATGGTAAATTTTTATAGGCGACATATTCCCAACTGTTCTCAAATCAGTAAGCCTTTATCATGCCAGACTGGTGGTAGATCCATTAAATGGACGCCGGAGTGTCAGCAGGCCTTTGATCAACTTAAGGAGGCCTTAGTAAATCCCACATTGTTAGGGTTCCCCGATTATAGTCCAGAGGTTTCTCCCATGGAGCTACATGTAGATGCTTCAGACCTCGGGGCTGGTGCTTGCCTTTCTCAAATCCAAGACGGAGAACGCAAACCAATTGCTTTTATTTCTATGACCTTCAATGGGGCTCAGAGAAATTATGGAGTGATTGATAAAGAACTAACTGCTTTGCGTTGGGCTGTCAAATCCCTTAGACCTTTCCTCCGTGGTATAAAATTCATTATATATACCGACCATATGCCA
>JABUQX010099323.1:0-25000 GCA_015478945.1 Trachelipus rathkii
TATATATATATATATACTATTAAATAATTTTAATATATATTTTTATATACTAATTTTGTTATATATATTATATATATATATATATATATTTCTATTATTATTATATTATTTTATTATTATATTAATTATTTATTATTTTATTCTATATTATATTATATATTATATATATATATACTTAGCATGCCATTGGTCCGAAGACAAAATTTGTGTGCCCTACAGTTTTGCTACTGTCTCGACATAGTGATCAAACTGAGATCTGTAGTATATGCTTTCATATTTTTCTTTTAGTATAAAAAAAAAAGGAGAGGTCAGAGGAGGAGAAGGGGGAGGAGAGGAGGAACCGAGGAGGAGGGAGGGGGCAGAAAGGACGTCCGTTTTATAATGATATCCAAATTCATATTTTATCCTTTATTTGTGGTGTCTGCAAAGAGTTATACCAATTTTAGGTATTTTTTGCTTAATGATAGGTGAGAATGTTTAAGCGCTTATTGGCTCCGGTCTTTTCATACCAGCATTTATATAATTATATATATTTTTCTTTTATTATATATATATATTATTATATAATATAAATATATATATATTTTTTATTATATTTATTAAATATTATATATATATATAATATATTATATATATATATTATATATTATATATATTTATATTATATACTATGAGTTTATTTATATTCATATTATGTATTATTATATATATAGATTATTATTATAATTATATATCTTATATTATTTATATAATATTATTTACGTGGGTATCGGTTTTTTCCCGCCAATTTGGCTTTGTCTATATATATTATATATATATATCTATATATATTATATAATATTATATATTATATAGTATATATTTATTATTTATTTTAAAATTATATAAATTATTATTATATTTAATTATATTAGTGTCGGTCGTTTACAACCTTGGTTCTCACCTTATCTATGTATATATATATTATAGATATATATATGATTTTATATAATATATATTATATTATATATATTGTATATATATGTTTTTTTTTATTTATTTAATATAATTATTATCTTATATTTATATATCCTTTCGCGTAGTAGACATTTGGTGACATTAATTTTAGAATTTTTCCTATGTATGCGATATAGGTTTTTTTTAAATGCATCAGTTCTCTGTGACGCCGTTTCTCTTAATAGCTTCCTGAGATTTAAACATTTAATATGTTCATAGCGAGAGGGGTTAATGCATCCCTTTAATTTCTGACGAAATGAGTGATATATTTTTTTTTCTTTTTCTTTTTTTTTTGATATTGATATTTTATAATATTGTTAATATTACTTAATATTTAGGAAATTTTTGACATTTGAATAATTAATGCTATGTAGACGGCCAGTGACAGCATCATTTGCCAAATTAAAATATTGTGTCAGGCAGATTTTTTTACTTTTTTATTTATTATAATATGTATATATATATCTGTAATATATAGTTATATACTTATATATATATTTTATTATTTGTATCTTTATTTAAAATAAATATAATATATAATATTGTTATCTTATATTTATTTAATTTATACTTTATATATATCATTTATATTATTAATTTAATATAATATATATATTTTTATATTAATATTTTTAATTTATATTATATATATTAATATATACCTTTTTATATAAACAATTACCTATATTATTATTTATAATATATATATTATATAATATAATATTATATATATATATATATATATAATATAAAATTATTTATATTATTATAAATTAAATTGTTATTATAAATTAACTATTTATTAATTATATTATTATATTATATTTAATATTATATTAATATATTATATAATTATTTATTATATATATATATTATATATATATATTATTATATATAAATTTATTATATATTAATATATATTATATATATATTATATATAATTTATATCTATGATATGTTTGCGTCCGGAATAGGCCCAAATAACCACGAATCGATCTTAAAATGGTACTGAACATATTGTCAAATCACTTAGAGAGCACGAATGATTGATGGATATTATTCCATGAAAGATGCCTTAGTAATATACTAGAATAGTTGGTTGTAGTATTTGAGAGGCGGAGGTGCTAGACTTATGTTTGGAGTTCTGAAGCAGCGATTGGTTAATAGTTGATTAGTTTGTTATGAGGCTAGCGAGTTCTACATTCATCAAAAGTTTCTGATAATTGTTTTTCTGTAATTTGAATTTGAAGATATTTATTTATATAGTTGTCGACTTCCTGCCCTATGGTAAGAGGTTTGAGTTTGAGTGGGAAATATACAAAGGGTAGGCCAGAGTTTATTTTTACTAAGAGTTATCTAAAGAAAACTGTCATAAATGTATGAATAAACCTGGTTGTGTTGTCTACATTGCCGGTATATATGTCAATAGCGTGAGAGATGGATATGAAAAGAGCCATATAGATCTAATAAACTTTGTTACATAAATTCGGAGGTAGTAGTCTTTGAGACCTCCCTGTTTGAGTTTATAGCATAGATAGTCAATCCTGAAGTGTATATGCGAATTTTTCTATCTAATGGAGTGGAGTACTCATGTTTGCTTTTATTGTCGAGTTGGTGTGCGTTGCTCTTTTGTGATTTCAGGAGGAGCTATTGGTCAATTGGTAAAGGAAGGAGTGTAGTGAATTATGATGGATTACATAGTTCATTTTCGAATGTTAATTGTAATTTGTCAGAAACATTGTTTATTATATATCCAGATAATTAGGTTAATTGTTTCAATATTATCGTGAATTATATTAGGAAAAACTTTTTTTAGCATGATTTTTGTCAAAAGATGATATTTTTTTCGCTCAACAATTGTAGAAGGCTAGAAAAAATATAGTTCATTTTTTAGTAACCTTATGCCGAATGTTGCCATATTGAGGATGATGTTTTGTTTACTATTACAAATTTGCTTTTCATGCTTTTTGTTTTTTAGGATGTAGTATAGATTCAACTTTAATAAATTTATTTTTAAATTTATTCATGATTCAAGTGCTGAAGGGAATAATATTTATATTATATATTATATATATATATTTTATAATATTATATTATATATATATATATTATTCTATATACTATATTTATTATTATATTAGTATTATTATATATAATATTATAATTATTATATATATATATTAAATTTAATATATATATAGGTCAGAGTGTATAAAGCTGACATCTGTTAATGAGACGGAGCCTTAGTAAATTTTTTATTGTTGATTTGGAAGGGGGTTTAATATTTATTATTTGATTTTTTTTTTTTTCGTTATGAAGATAAAAAGAAATTTTTTTTTATTTTATTAGGGCTGAGGGGGGCGGGGGGACGAAGTAGTCGTAGGGGCTGAACTGCTGAGCATAAGAAACAATCATTAAAATTCTTATAAAATAAAAAAAAAAAAAATTTTACTTTCAAATGTCTTTCTTTAATTAAAGAAAATTTTTTTACTTAACATAGGTACGCATTCACTATCTTCGAAAATTTTTTTCATCTTTGTAAAAGTTTTATTTATCTTTCTAGGATTTTCTCATAACATATTTTGAATTTAACTCAAATGCTGAATATTATTCTAAATTTGAAAATAAAAGAAAATCTCATATTTTGTTCATATTTATTGTTTTAGTGTAGGCCTGGTTGTGTATTAATTAATGTAAAATACCCTGAATCCTTACCAATTTTCCGTTTTTATTCCCATTCCAAGAAATTATCAATATGAGTCATAATGAAAATGCTTTTTAGATTTTGCTGATTATTCATTGTGTTACTGTGGTGTGACCGTTCAAAGTTTTATCACGTTCAAATACAGAACACCCGCTTATACGGCCATTTATACAAATATATTGGACTAAAAAAAAACTTTCTCTATCACAGTATAAAAATATTTTGTTATTTTATCTATGTAGAGGAAATTAAATACGCAGAAATTAATTGTACACGAAAAATGAGCTATACTGAGTCGGGAGGCATTACGAGGTGCCTAGATTAAGAAAGGAAATTTTTATGACTAGAGAGTTAATGCATCCGTTCGCTATTTTAAAAGGATTAGTGGATGCGTGGCGGTTTTATCATGAGCTTCGGATGAAGATTTATATTATATATTATATTATATTTATATAGTATATAATATTTATGTAATATTTATTATATATATATTGATATATATATATAAATATTATATAATTTATATATTATGCCGTTTAATATTTTTGGTACTAAGGCAATAGGGTTGCCTATATGCTATCCAAAAGCGCCATGATATATATATGTAGTATATATATTAGTTATATTATATATATATAAATATTATCTAATATATTTAATATTATGTATTATATTATATATTATATAGATGAAATATCAACGTCTTGGTTGGTGAATAAACGCTGGGAGACGGAAAGAAGAATAAGAGATTGGATAGAGACTTAGAGTAAGGCTTAAATTCATAGAATACTTCATAAAGTTCTAGAGGTCTGTTGAGGAGATGTTAAATCGATTATTATAGTGGTATATAAAATTTCATAATTTCATAATATTTTATTTATTGAATCATCAATTTAAAATGAAGAGCATATTGATATCAACTTTCACTTTAATCTGATCGTTTTCGGCTTAGGTATTTAGTGTTTTTAAAATATTAATTTATGCACTACAAATTGTTTTATGTATATTTTTATAATTTACATAGTATAGAACTGTTTTTCCTTTTTTTTATAAATACAAAGTGGATAAAATAAAGAACCTTTGATATTATTAATTTCTGGTCTATTTGTGTGGATGTTTCGACGCCAGTGTAATGTGAAGAATATTTCGCATGGGCTGTTTGGGTGGACCTTCTAATTCTATTCACGACTCGCTATTACCTATGTATTTAGATTGAAACTGCAATTATGCGACCAAGCGTGCTTAGTATAAAAATTATCAATTTACAAACATATCCCTGATTGTAAATATTTGTATTAATGCATAAGTCATTATATATAATATAATATATATATATATATATATATATGTTATATATATATATATATTATATATGAATATATATTATTATTTATATTAATATTTATATATATTATATATATTATATTATTTATAATATTTTATATATATATTATATATATATATCTATTATTTATTTTATATAGTTTTTATAATATTATATTATATAATATATATTATATTAATTATTATTATTTATATTTATTATATATATTTATATATATATATTATTATATATATATATTATGAAGTATATATTTATAATATATAATATTATATTATTATTTTATTATAATATAATATTCATTTTATATATTATTATATATTATTATTTATAATATTAGTTATATATATAGTATAATTTATCGTCTGTTTATGTTATTCAGGATATGTATTAAAATTCCTTACGGGTTAAAATTCGGGGGGGCAGTGCTGGTACGCACCTGTATATTATATATATATATTTATATATTATATAACTATATTAAAGTTATTTCTATTATTATATTATTATTAATATATTTAATGATAGACTATATTATATATCTATATTATTATATTAATGATATATATTATATATTATATACTATTAATAATATATTATATATATATTATATATATTTATATATATATATATACTATTACTTTTATATATATATATATTATATTATATATAATATATTTTATTATATATATATATATTTATATTAATATTATTATTATATATATATATATTATATTAAATCACTTTATATAATTTTATTATATTTAATATATTTTAATATATTTTATAATTATTTAAAGAGAAATTACATATATAAAATAAATTTGATATATGATAAATTATATATATAATTATTATATATATATTATATATATATTATATTTATTTTAATATATCAGTATATATATTATATATATTATATATAATTATAGTTATATATTTATATTATAATATATATTTATATATATATATATTATACTTATATATGAGATTATATAAGGAGACAAAAATGATTTATATAAATGAGACAAAATATAGAATTAATATATCGAGATTAGTATTATATATTATATATATTATTATTATATATATATATATATTTACGTATATAATATTTATTAAATAAGAAACCAAGAGATAAAATCAAAATTCACATTCGTTTCTAGCGTTTTTTAAGTTTGTAATGTTTTAATAAATTATATAATATATTATTTATTATATATATATATAAATTTATTAATATATTATTATATATATATTTTATTATTATATATATATATATAATATATATTATAGTTATATTATATATATATGTATTATTATATTATATTATAATTTTATATATTAGGAGGGTATTGATTCTTATTATGGTGTTATGGTTTGTGTATACAATTTGTAGCTGACATAAGTAATATAGAACATACTTGGAGTTAATGTCCGCATATATGGCTTCTGGGGCTTTGTGCATTTGCTTTGTAATACGTATTTTCAC
This sequence comes from Trachelipus rathkii, assembly GCA_015478945.1. Taxonomy (NCBI): domain Eukaryota; kingdom Metazoa; phylum Arthropoda; class Malacostraca; order Isopoda; family Trachelipodidae; genus Trachelipus; species Trachelipus rathkii. Next base: position 6,535 of record JABUQX010099323.1, read on the forward strand.
GTCATTTTTCCTCATTTTCATAATAGAATGATTTAAGATAACTGAATGCCGATTACGACTTGACTCTTCTGATGGACTTCGCACTTATGACGTTTCTTTCAATTCATTGGAAACTCTGCTATCCTTGAATCGTGCTGGCAATGCCTCAGATATCCTAATTGCAAATGGTCGGGGAAACAAGATGCCTTATAGTCTTATTTAGTGTTTGCTCTATTGGTCTATATGTGCTCCTCAGGATGTCGTTGACCAATTCCGATGTATTACTTTTGCGATCCACTCAGTTTACTAGCAAGAACTATTCAGTATATATTATATATAATTAAATATAATTTATTATATATATCTTTTAATATATATATTATATTTATATTTTTATTATATTTATATTATATATTATATACATATTTTTATATATTATTTATATTATATAATCTTATATATATATTAATATATATATTATTATTTATTATAATATGATATAATTAATATATTATATATTAACTATATTTATTATTATCCTATAGGATAGTCCTGAGACAAAAGTATTTAATCTTATTCAGATAATCTTGGGTTTAATAATTCGAATAGTAATATAATAATATTAATAATATTAATTATTAATAAATAATATTAATATCTTAATATAATATATAATATATATATCATTATATAATAATAATAATACTTATATATTATGTATAATATAAAAAATAAAATAAGAAGAAGAAGAAGAAGAAGAAGAGAAAGGAAAAGAAGAAGAGAACAGAGAAGGAAGAGAAGAGGAGTCAAGACTACAGTCCATCAAGGCTTTGTTAACATTTATGTTATTGAACTACTCCAACTCCATAAAATTACTCCTTCTATTTGACTCTAATAAGTTATCTTTTTACTAATTTTGTAAAATTGAGAACTTCCATTTAGAGGCTGTTACTCGTTAAGTTATTTTTGTTTATTTTTGTTGAATGTTGTTATAATTGATAGTGAGGTCTGGACGATATTTTTTCAGTATTTTTATGTTTTTGTCGTTGATAGGGTTTATACATTTTATTCTTTATTTTATTAGTTATTTGTAGGAAAGTTTGCCGGTGATATGACAGATACTCTTTAACAGTTTAGCGATATGCGATCGTGATTCACCTTTAGCAGGCTCTTAGCATAGAATAGGACAAATGCTAGTCGGCCGCATATGAGGGGGGCCTAGGTGCTGAAGGGCGACACGACAAGCAAAAGAAAAAAACAACTTATATATATCTTATTATAATATATTATAATATTTATAATTATATATTATTATATAATTTATAATATATATTATATATATATATATTATTTATATATATATATTATATTATTATATAATATATATATCTATTATATATTAATTTTATCTATTATCTATATATAAATATATTATATATATATATATATTATATTTATATATATATATATATATTTTATTTTTAATTATATATCTATATATACTATATATAATATTATAATATATTATATTAATTATATTAATATTTTTATATATATATATTAAATATTATATTTATATTATATGTATATATTATTTCTATATATTATTAATATATATAATTATATTATATATATATTTATTTATATATATATATATATTATATTTATATATGATTATATATTTATATATTAATTATATATATGTAGGGTTACGTTTAAGTATGGCTAATTTATGACGGAAAGATACATTTGGTTTTTAGGGGAAATAAATGTAAGTTAGGTAAAAAAAAAATAATATAATTCTTTAAGTGTAAATAATTAGCTGTGATAGAGGAATTTATATATATATTCTTTTTAGTAATATTATATATATAATATATAATATATATCTATATATATTATCTATTATATATATATTATATTTTATTATATAACGTATAATATTAATAACTAACTAGTACTCTAACTACTATAATAACTAATACATACTAATAACTAATCCTATATACTAATAAAACATTAAAAATTGATAATTTTTGAACTGTAATAAAAATAATAAGTAATTAATAAGTCTTAGAAACAGTTAATATCTAAATATTTATAAAATAGTAAAAGAAACCACATTTAAACTTTCTATAAAATATAATTATGGGGAATTTTTCAGCTTATGGGTATTTTTAGTGATTTGATAAACGTTCGCTATTTAGGCTGTTGCTATAATCTATTATTATATTTATTATATATTATTTTTATTAATATAATAATATATTATATTTAGTATTAATATTATATATATATATTTTAAATATTATATATATATATAATCGGAGCATACCGAAGCCAGGATGTATAAATTAAAGGTACCGAATATATTTTTTATTTTTATTTTTTCTTAAAATTAAGAAAAAATGAACAATAACGTTTTTAAAAAATTATTGTTCAATGTTGAACAAATTAAGTTTTTTGAGACTCGAATGCGCTTTCTAGATGGCATAAGGTGCAAATGATTGATTTTTTTTTTTTTAAACTAACGACTACTGGGTAACAAAGTGGAGTCGGTTTCGCTAAGGGGGACGGGATTCTCCTCTGTCGTGCTCGAGCCCTAACAGGATATAAAGAAAATATATTTTCATTATGCGTAAAAATTGCTATTGGCCTCGAGTGCGAGAGATGATAAGTTTCAAGGTCAATTGGTATCAAGTACAAGGAGGCGTAAATTTTTACCTAATATTATTAGATGTTATATAAATATTAGTATATATTTTTTTTAAGTTTCTTCGATGAATTTTCCTGAATAAAATGTTATTTTTCGCGGTAATGTATGTTTTCTAGTTAATCCTGGACTTCGGGATGCGATATATATATAGTTATATTTTTATTATATTATATATATTAAGTATATTATATTATATGTATATTATATATATATATTATATATATATATATATTTATATAATATTATATATATAACTATATAATATATTTTATATATATATTTATATATTATATTATATATATATATTATTATATTTATTATTATTATATATATATATTTTATATATATTACTATATATATATATATTATTTGGGTGTATTTTACTAGTTGTACAATCCTGAAGCTTATCCAGGAGGGGTTTGCACTTTATCCCAATTACGCAAATTCATATGAGTAGAGCCAGTTTTCGAAGTGGGTGATTATCAGCAGAACAGCAGATGAAAGCATTTCAGAAAGAGGTGGCGAAAAGGTAGATCAGCGAACTAGACTGCACATCATATACACTGCCGAGACAGCATTAGTGTTCGAGGTCCGTAAGGTGGTGTAGCGAGTGCAATTTTTTTGAATGCAAGCTGGGTATATAGAAAGAGATGAATGCACATGGCGCAGATTAGATGTCAGCGCAGTGGAAGTACGGAACAGTTTATAAGGTCTTTTGGTTTGATTCGACTGTGTCAAGGTGAAAGTTCCAGATTATAGGATATCAAAGGGGTAGAGGTCTTGTATAGCTGGATATGAGAAGAGGATAATCCTCAGTTAAACCAGATCCCAGTTTATTTGAGGCGCCCTAGCAACTTGATGTGAGGTTTCCAAAATTTTTTGTTTATTTTAGTGAAGGATGTTTATGTCACAAGAGAGGATAGAACCTCGAAGTGATAGGAGTGTAGGTTTGTTTGAGAAGGGAGTTTGTATTGAGTTTTAAGAAATAAATTTACAGGTTGATTACCAGCTCCTATCATATCAGCGAGATAGATCCGAAAGATTAAGAGGGGCTTTAGAGTATCCAGGGGAGAATGATGAGTTTTATATTGTTTGGTGTGGTGCTTCCAACACTGGGAAATGTTAGTTTGCGACATGAGAATAGTGAGAGGGCGGTCAGCGGGAATTCTCAATCGGTAGGATGATACGGTCTACGCCTCTACTTATAGATTTCGGAGTCCATGCCATCGAAGTAATACGGCCAAGGCTATGAATCTGAGGAATGGAGAGGGGAGGGGAGGAATGCAGATATCGTCAGGGTTAGTTAGAGGAATGAACCCAAGAGATTGCTTTTATTGGGATTAGAGAAGTCAGATAGATAAGAGAGGAAAGCTAGATTTAAGGTTGTTAGGATGGTTTGGCAAGAGGCTAGAAGATTTTTCATAGGAGAACTAGAGGTTAGCTTTCGTTTGATAGGCGCTTTTGCTGTCGAGAGTTCTGAAGATTTTCTATCTGATGATTGAAGAGTGTGAACGAGAATTTTTCTTCCGATACGCCCTGTTAGCTACGGAGAGACGATGACCAGATTGAGGGAGAGTTTAGTGAGAGGATGATGTATCATAAGAGTAAGTCCTATCGCAGAGAAGCGTCCACAGATCAAAGTCATTCTGTTATATTATGTGAAGCGGTTAGGTTACCTGTCGATAGTGCCAAAAAAACGCGTAGGGCAATGGAATGTTAGAGAAAGTATTTATATTAAGAGATATAAGGTTGTGTCAATTTTACCGATAGGAGCGAAAGTGGTGTTTTTAGAGAGAGATTGGTCGACTAGGTTCAATGTGTTCAGAATTGGTTGGGACGATATGCGGAATGTGTGTGTGTTCTTTATTAGTTGATCAGGTGTTGAAGATGCTGATGATTCCCTTCTCCTAAATGTGTGGGGAGCCAGTATAATAGGGGTTTTGAGCAAAATGCTGATTACCTGTGCTATCCGGACTTGACTGACCCTGGATTTTGGACTTGACTTGCTGACGGCCCTTGTGTTGATTGTTTGACCTGACTTTTTTGCCTTGCCCTTTTTTGACTTGACTTTTTTTACTGAACATTTTGACTGAATTTTTCTTTGCGACCAATTTTTTGAGATCAATGTTTTAGACCTATTTTATGGATATTTTTTGGATCTATTTTGAATCCTTCGAAGAGGTTTGGCCAACGTTGCGTAATGCACGGTTGTCGTACTCAATTTTTTCGACCATGTCTTTTTTTGCAGGTATTTTTGGCCTTTAGGGAGCTTACTTTTGATGTCTTAACTGTTTGCATGTTCACTACTTGTTCAGTGGTCTATTTTTTTGCCACGATTTTTTGTTTTTTAGGGCTTGCTATTTTTTGATATTTCGATACTTAGCTGCGGTGCGCATGCATCATCCTGCAGTACTATGGTCAATTTGGGTTATGTTTTGTACCTTTTAGGTTAGTTTTTGATCGTTATTGTTTGCCTGATTTTGGGTTGTAACTTGCAGATCTAGATAGTTACACATAGCTCACAGTCTTGAGCTCCAGGTATGTTCCTGCGTCTTGGTAGGTATCTGTGCTAAATGGGCTGTGTACCTGATGTATTGGTTATACTCTTATTTCATGCGGAATAACAACCCCTCCATCAAACACAATTTATTTACAAAGATTTTACTTAACTCCCAGATTTACTTAACACAGATTCTAACTTCTGGTTACTTAATACAGAGTTATTTCACTTATTATCTAATTCCTTTATTTTGCTATTCATTAATTCATATAGTTATAGAATTGATTATAGCACTTACCAGTCATATGACACCTTTTGAAATATCATTATTAATCCACGGTAACTTATGCACTCGATATTTTGAATGCCTGCATTTGATGATCGTTTAGTGGTCTTCAGCTTGATGCATAACTTTGAAAGGTTCATTGATGACTCATCTTTGATACGGTATTTTGATAATTCTACTTGATGATTCTTTTGATGAATATTGATGTTCTCCTAATCTAGAGCAGGAGCTCATTTGAGAGTGACCCGCAAAAGTCAGAGTGGTGCAGGCCAGTCCTCCGGAAGCGGGTGACCGAGAGGCCAATATTGCGTAAAGCCGGTGGCCTGCAGCGCATTTCGTACCCGCGGTTGTGCCCCCCGAGCCATTTCCGGCGAGAATATGATATGATGTATATCAAGATTTTTTTCAACACTTATATGAGTCATTCATTTTTTACCTACGCTGTAGGAATTTTATTAATACTTTCCTTACATTTGAAGGTAATCGTATAGTAGAGGTGTTTATTACTAACATAGGGGTTAGTATGTTTTGTTTTATGCTTTATTTATTCTGCTTTACTCCCTATAGGATATACATTATCTAAGATATCAAAATCTAGATATAAAACTTTAAATTTGTCTTTGTTTTAACTGTTTACCTGCTTTACTCATGTTATTGTTTCTCTCTGTTTCTGTTTGTTTCTGGTATTTTCTGTTTATAATCTTATTTTATTAAATTAATGTTTTTATTTGTTTAATACTTTTTTTTTATTATTTTTTTTATATTTTTTTTAGTTTGTTTTAATACTTTTATTTAATTGTAATGTACGAATAAAAACTATTTCTGTTTATATTTTATTTTATAATTGTCAATTTTATTAAACATATGATTTTTAGCTTTACATTAATTAGAACTAATTATCTTATCTCTTGAGGATGGATTGGAAATTACGTGGTTCGAGTCGGTAATGTCTTGTGTGGCCGAGGCTGTGGTAATCTTTTATTATTTAATATTTTAAAAGAATGGGATTTTTGAGCAAGCTGTGAATTATGTGTGTTTGATTTTATCGGTAGTTTAAGATTAAAGAATGTTATTCATTTTCATGAGCATATAGTATTAGATCGTTGGCTATAATTGACTACTATTGTATAGATATTTATGCAATTGAATTTGAATAGCAGAAGGTAATTATCCAAATCTAATTCTTGTGTTTTCATAACGCAGATTTTCTCAAAGAACCCCCCAGTAGCTGGCCTAATTGCTGTTGTTTGGCAGGAAGACATGAGTCAATTAATGTATTTGGCATCAAATGTTTCTTAAAGAGTTCTTAAATATATAAGAGTTACTTGTTGATCCAGGTTTTTGATGTGTGATTCACAAAACCCGCCAGCGAGTGTTGCTCCCGTAACATTTTCTATGAATGAAATGTATCCCATACCCTGATAATGAGTGTCCTATTGCAAAGTATTTACTTCTTATAAATTTAAAAGCTGACTTTGAAACGTACTATTGTGGGATGAGAAATTTCACCAGTGTGTTGTGGAGGTTGTTTATTCTATAAAGGAATGTCTTTAAACGGCCTCAAAGTACGTACGTGTTAATTAGAAATGATAACCTCTAATTAAATTTGAAAATAAAAAGAAGTTCTACAGGTGAGAGGCAGGCGTATTCTTTGGCATTCCTCTCGCGTAATTTCCTACTAATAACTTCCCCATTCTTCTGTATTCATATAATGATTTGAGAAATGGGTTTAATATTACGCCTGTCAGAATTCCGTTCCTAGTTCATCATTCCAAGCCTAGATTGGCCGCTTATTGCCTCAGCACTGTCTCAATCTGAATACAGTTTATCTTCACAGCCCATAACGAAATTTTCACACAATGCATTAAATACTTTTACATAGCAACACGGTGCACAACCAGATCCTTACATTTGTGAGATTCATGTGTTTTCAGCCTCCTGAGCTTATATGATTTAAATGTTGACGATAACAATTGAGAAGAGTGTACGGAATGTAAATTCAGACGTTAAACATGAGAGCCTCTTATACCAGATGCATACAATTGATAGTATTTAAAAGATTGCCATTACATCCTCTAGTATCGTATACCGACATGTATATATTCTATGAAGTAAAACTTGAAGTGGATGAAGATAATTTATAAATCTCTAAGGAGAGGCTAATTATTGAGTCGTATAGGAAAGCTTATATAATATTGTTCCGACAATTATACTTGATGAGAGGCGATGTTTGTGATGAATAGTTAAGGTAAATTTGTGGATTTGATGTGTATTCTCCGGTAGGCAGGCTGGTAGGGTGGACTGATATAGAATTTTAGACTATAATTTTCCAGAAGTTTAATCCTTATAAGGATTAGAGACTTAGATTAATTCCGTTATGCAAGACTATTCGTATCAGGGCATTTTACGATCAGATATGTACCGTTTTCAAGGAGAACGATACATTTATAGCATAGCTGGATTATCGTATTATCTATCATGTTATGATTATATATTTGTTATGTTTGTGTATATAATGTTATTTTAAATTTTTTCCCCTCTTTTTTTCCTTGGACTAAATAATTTTTGTGACAATATTATCTAATATAGTTATATATATATATATATAATATTATCGTATTTATTTATATTATATATTATTATTTATATATATTATATAATATTTATTATTGCTTACACGTGTAGTAACACATGGGCGAGGAGTAGTGATGAGTATTATAATTGAGGGAGCATAATAGTTTTTGGAGTTTTCCTACTAGGTTGCCTTTAAGGTATCTTATATTTTGGAAAAAGAGTTAAAAGATATTTAGAGGGTGAGAGTTTATCCTCATTAACCTGTAAAAATTTCTAGGCACCATTTTGCATCGTGCTATGCGTTAGATTTATAGAAATGATAAATATAGTTTATAATGAGGTTTTTTCAGATTATAAGTTTTTTAGCATTGACGTATTATTCTAGTTTGTTGTTGAAGAATAAAGTAAAGTCAGTAGTTGCGATGCCTGTCTTTGAAAATTATAGAGGCGAGGTGAGACGACTATTTTTGACAGATTCGGATGAATTCAAGGCAGAAGTTTCAGGAGTGCTCTGATATGTTATTGATTACATCTTTCGGTAATAAACGATCGCCGAAAAGGCCTGGGTAACTTACCATGTGAAAACTGGTAATTCTTACCTAATTGATAGCCTTATTTACGATTGTAGCAATGAAGAAATTTTATAACAGCGCCTAAATGAGAACTATAAGTCACCTCTTTAATGATGTACTGAGAGCCATGTCGCATATGGTGGAAAAAGACAAATAAAGATATTTCAGGGAAAAATTAAAAAAAATGGGGGGGGGGGGGTAAAAGAACGATTATGGGTAGAGTTTCTGACAGAAGTTTTAGAAAAGGATATTTTGTTGGACTAAGGAAGTTTTTAAGTTTCACATATAACCTTAGTTGTGTTAATTTTTAGGTTTAATGAGCTTAGGAGATTTAAATGGGAAGAATATGAAAAGGCCCTGTTTTATAACCAGGAATTAAAAGTGGTCAATCTGTAACTTCATGCTATAAAATTGAATAAATTATTAGGTAAGGTTAGGAGAAGTATCGCAGTTATTGTGAATGGATGGGGATTCTGAAGTTTAGATCTTATATAAAGCAGTAAGTTAATCATTATCGTTGTCATTATAATGATGGAGAGTGTAGTCATTTTAATATAACTTGTTCTTTCAGCTCTTGGTTTAATTGATATACATTCTCGATTTCTCACTGTGCTATGTCCTACATTGAAAGAGAGGCCTACGATAGTAGGATTTGTGATGATGATTATACGGACTTAGATTTGCTCCATGTTTCTGGGTGGGGGTGTACTAGTAGTGTAGAATGTGTGATTATTGACAGTGGAGATCGCGTTTCTGAAAAGGATTACATTGCAAAGATGATGACACCATTGTACAAAAGACAATTTTACCGTTTCTTTTGTTCGTAAGCTACAGTTTTACTGGTTCTGTTATTGATAGCTTTACCGTTTCTTTTGTCGGTAATCTATAGTTTTACCGTTTCTTTTGTACAAGCTAAAATGTCGTACTATGAGCTAACGTTTTTATAGTCTTTAAGTTCAAAAGTACTGTAAACTGCCGAGACCGGACTGTTTTTCTCGAAAGACATGGAGAGTAAACCATATTCGTAGCCGTGAGCTGAGTTGATATACTTCATGATATCCATATGTTTGAAGAGGGGTTGATACCTATTTGAGAATACCGCATGATCCCTAACAAAGAGAGCTGATGAGTAATGCTATACCCTTACTACGAGTGTCCCAATATCAGGTATGGTTTTGTATACAAAAATAATTAATAACAATATGTGTATACTAAGTTGCTTATTAGATCAAGTATCTTTTTCCCGAAAGAGAAGTTATAACATTCCCTATGTTTATTGTTAATTAAAGGAATTATTTATATGTTGCTAATTAAAAGTCTCTGGCAACCACGAATTTAGTAGGGATTGTTATCAATGTTATTAGTATTGATTGTTTTCTTGGCAAGAATGGCCTAGATCCAAACAAGAGCTTCTAATGACAATAACAAAGGTAGCAAAAATGATAATAAATAAATCCATATAAGCAAGGGCATTTGCGACCTTAATACAAATTATGTGTTTCTGACACTTTATTTTTAATACCAACAATACCAACAAAATCTATAATAATAATCGTATTGTTTTGAGTGCAGGTGCAACTCAAGAACTCGAAAGTGGAGCGCTATCTTTCCATACAAATTACATAAGCCTCACTGACTAAGTAGGACTCTGACTACTACTACTACTCGACTACTGTGGCACTATGGGACTAGCTTAACTGACCTTAGGTACTACTGCACTATAACTTACTAACTGACTAATTTAATTGATTATTAGTACAAAACCCCGATGCCACAAAATGCCCCCCCGGGTTAATAATAATAATAAATAATAATAATAATAATAATAATAATAATAATAAGATAATATAATTTATAATAATAATACAATAATACACAATAAATAATAATATAATAATAATAATAAACTAAGTATAATAATACATAAATATCATGATTAATAATAATAATATATAAATAAATGAATTCAATAGTAAAATCGATATTTTTTTACTAATAATAGTTAAACTCAATTAATTATAATATACATAAAATGACTAATCATAATACTAATAATATAATAATATTAAGTTAATATTATCAAATAAGTTAAAAGAGTAATTATAAATATTAGATAATAAGTAAATGTTAAGAATAAAGTAATTAATCCCCCCTTATGCCCCGCCCACAGTAATGGAATGACATAGGATGACCATAATGAGATATTCAATTACTTTTCAAACACCTCTTCATATGTGATTGTATCTTCAGCCATTATATGTCTAACAGTTTGCATGTATTTTTGTTATATACACTCTTGCTTTTATATCCTGTTGATATTGTTCATCTTTTGTGGCTTTTTGCTTATACTAGAGAGAGTATTATTGATCCGAGCTCTGTAACAGAAGAAGGAAAATGAACGAACCTGTATGACACTTAAGTTTCGTGTGTATAGATCAAGTAGTTGAGGACAAATACATAAATACTGTATCCTTTGTGAGAATCTTTCGTTGAATGACTATTAAACCCCTTCTGATAGTCCAGCGCTCAAAACAAGGTTCACCTAGCTTAGCGTCAGTTAAATATATTAATAAGGAAGCGTTGAAATGGGTATGTATGACTACCTAACTAGAAGTACTGTGTAGTAATCTGTGATGATGTATCATCTTATCTAGATGATAGTGATAGTATTATAAATAAATAATTATTATATACATATATAAGCATATATGTATTTCAAAATTTGGTCAGTAATTAGTGTTGCTAACGATCGAGCTTTGAAAGAATTTATATATTGTAACACTTACAAGATATAATAATCAATGACTTATACTTATTAATATTTAATTGAAGGACTATTTAAATATAGCTCTTTGGATAGAGTTATTTTATTAGCTTATAGGCAAGAATCGAGCAAAGAAAGTATCTGAGTACCTAGATCAAAGCCAATTTTAATAAGTTTGCATGAAACGGCTCATTAATATCAATTAGTTAATTTGTTGTATATGAGTAATATATATATAAGATATATTAATGATATGATATAATGAGTACAGAATACTAATTTACATAATTATTTTAATTAACTATTCTTGACATAATTTGAAAAGACGGTTATGAAATGTTAATACGAATTAATCGGTTAACTATATTCGTACGCTACTCATTCTTTAACCGAATATAAAGACGCTTTTAACTGGATTATAACGCCCGTTAGAGTTATTAGATTTTATATGTGTTAATACTAGTAATTGTAAGAGATATACGTGACGGTTTATACACTTTTCATCACATTAAAGGCTGCTAGCACTATAGTATATTATGAGAGTATAGTGATATAAAGATATAACAGTATATCTGCTATATAATATACTATATATAGATATCATTATATATATATAATACTATATAGTAATATATGTAAGTTATGTTGTTAATCTAATTAAATTTGATTATATAGATATATATTAATAAGTATTAATAATTAATAATATTTATATATGATTATTATATTATATTAATATTAATATACTATAATATAAATAAGTCAACTATATTATTAATATATATATATCTAATATATAGTATATTATATATAATATATTATTAATATATAATGATATTAATTTATTATTAATATAAAATATTACTATTATATATATATATATAATATAGTATATATATATTAAGGATATAATATATGTTATCATATATATATTAATATTTAGTATATATAATATATATATAATATATATATATATTAATACTTAATATTATATTAATAAGTTATTAATAATGATATATATATATATATATAATATATAATATTATATATATCATATATTAATATTATATTAATATTTTAAGTATATTATATATATATATATTAGTATTATAATTATAGCTATAATTAATATAATATATATATATATAGATATATATGAATATTATATATATATAATATTAATTAATATACTATATTAGTGAATATATATATAGTATTATATATATATATTATATATATATAATATTATTATTTAATATCTATATATATATATTTGAATGGATAATTAACTTAGTTAGAAGAGTGTGTACGTATAAGTCGTAAATGAACAATGCCCCCCTTACAATTACGCCCTTTCTATTACAATTATGTAGAGTAGCGTCTAGTCAACCGTATATAAATAAAAATTCACCGCTTCAAGGACCCTTATCAAATCTGATACCTGTCGATTGAATACCTTTCCACTCTGGTTAAATCTTAATAAGTTTCTATCAATATGTATGAGGTTACATCTCTGGGCCAGACCTCAACAGGATGCCGCGACATTGAAACCATGCGTATATACTAAAACGCCTCCCATACGTATAAATCTCGCCATCTGTTAACATTACTTGTGTTTTAAAGAGCTCATTTTTCTTTCTCCGTCTCTCGATACGTCCTGCCATTATAACACTATTGCATTTTCCCGTTAATGTTTTCGAAATATAACTTAGCGACACTCTTCCTTACATTACGCGACGCATATAATCCACTTTTTCTTTGCCCTTCTTTCCACCGCCTGGATATCGATTAATTACTTAGCACCGAGTCTCCTTCACCTTAATATTATACCGAGATTATAAATCGCGGTTTAATTCATAATCCAGTTATTCTATCAATTTGCTTATTTAGCCACACATGTCACACTTATCCCGGCCTCACACATTCTTCACTACAATCACTCTTCCTTTCAATCTACTTTTTCTTATATAACATATTATACTCTTAGAAATCCTCGCACCTTACTTAAAGATATATTATATCTATCACACACTAGCGCACCAATGTTCTGTACCTTCTATACAAGTGTCATGCGGCTTATTAACTAGTAAGTCGTCACGCTATTTAGAAATGTTTGTCAGTATGATTTCTTCTGTTCCTTAGCATTAGTAAGTTTTCTCTCAATATATTTAGAACTCATTAGACACATGAAGAAAAAAATAGAGACTCGCTATTGACTGTTCAAGCACACTCTACACACATCTAAGAAGGACCTGGTGTTAACGCTATTTGTCGTAACTTCTTCCTCAGTAAGATATTATGATTGCTATGCAAACACTTTTTCCGCTCTTGCCATCACTTTGCGACTAGCTTTCCTCTATCAGTTAACATAGGCTAATATCAGACTTAACCACGTTTCTCATTTAATGTCTTCGCTCTCGCTAATTACAATAAAAAAATCGATGCTCATTATTCCTTATGTATATATTTACTACATGCTATGACATATTGCCTTTTAATTCTATTATATACCAATAAGTAATACAACAATCTCAAACCTGACCTCCAGCGAAAGAGGGAGACTTACCGTATCCATACGCAAATCTAGATACCATCAACGTTAACAAATGTCCTTTTATTATATTACATTTTACATCTACGCCAGATAATTAATATTACCATACTCCCAAATCAGCATAATTTCATACCAATACCAAGACATGTGGCACAGTACACTTGAACCTCTACCTCAGTTTCTTTTCTCACTAAAATAATATCTCTTTCTATTACAGAATAATGTCGCACAGACAAGAGATAAGCGACAATGTGCTCTACATAATTCTGCTGCTTGTTCGATTCACACAATGCTGCGTATAGATTGGGCAGGGCAGCACCCCCACTCTCATCGGATAACAATTTCCGAACTACTAATGTGGAGCGTTTAAGACGACGTTCGCCGGGCGACCACGGGCCCGGGCGCTCCACGTATATATAATATCGCTCGTCTCTGATCTGTGTGTCACTCTATGAACCAAGCCCAGACGATCTGGAGCATAAGCTATATACGCATAGTTTCTAAGATTTAACCATCGGAGAGACACCTAAATATAGCCATTACCTGCACTCTCACAATTTTGAACACCTTCACTATAATTATCAGAGAGCTGAAGTTCAGACACGTGGCTTTCAACCATATCCTCATGAGTCACTTTGACTCGTATAACGGTTGCTCATGCCGACTGAGCTTTTTTGATTCCAATCTCGATTACGTCAATATCAATCCAAACTAGTGAATAAAGGATGAAATTTGTTTGTATACCTACATAGAGATACCTAGCACGAGAGATGTCCCTGTTATTTACAGATGTCCCTATTCGACTTTATCGCCCTGATATAGAAGAAAAGGTCCAGTTAAAACCTTCTAGGCAGTTCGAGCGATAATTGGTCAGCTCTCAAGAACATAGCTTATCCTTCTGGGGAATTTCCACGTTTCAGTATTTTTCAGCTTAACCTAATGATAGTTTGCTCTATGACTGGTAGAAATTAATTTTCTGGAACCTCGCTCACCAGAATATACACCTGAAACCATCTTGAATTGGAGGATTATTCATCTATTACTTCTATGAGAATTATGAAAAAGGTGGACGTCCATCATTACGCTTAAAAAATACCACTATTAATACTACCGAATAATATAGAAAGATTACATCGTACTGCCTAGACCTATAAATAGCACTGGCAGCCAGGTAATAAGGGTTAAAAGCCGTAGATGACACTTAAGTTCGTACGGTGATACTTAACTGCTATATTGTCATATATAAAATCATTAGCAAACCGGTATTAATGTAGTAGCAGCATGTGTAAAAGTTTGCCTTTAACTAACTCCAGATCACATACGGTCGTATTTTATGGACTAATATAAACGTTCATGGTTTCTGGATGACTTGCTATCTATCCGTAAATAGTGAATTTCTTTAGGTAAATATGATATATAGATGAAATGGAACAGTAAGGTTCACTAGAATATGAGGTCCCATCCCTGGTAGCAGATCACTTATTTAGGGCCAGCTACTATTATACTTTATTATGCTCATTTTACCAAGACAATCCTCACATATAGTTTAGCAATAATTAGCCTATACCTAATTACTGCTAGAATATGTAGTATTTATTTGCACCTAATGATATGGAGGGTCATAATTGTGAATAACCTAGTTATAAACGATATCAGTACACGTTGTATCGTTTATTTATCACGATTCGACTCACATCCACTCTGAACGCAACCGCCAATCATTGTGAGCACGAAAATTGTGTAGAGCGACCACACGCCAGAGAGAAAGCTTTAAAGCGCCTCAGGACTCGCCATTGCTCCGATGCCAATCTATGGGGTCCGCATAGCTCCGCAGCAGATTCCAGAGAACACGAGAGGCAGTGGAATAAAATGTGCGCGCAATGCTGCGCATGTTCTGACCTCTATCAGCGCACATTCTGTCGAGAGTGGGCTAAGATGCACCAGGATATATATGATAAGATACGAAGTGGGAACTAAATGGCGCATACATTCTTCTACTTGAGCGCTGATGATACCTGAAGTGTTTAGCTAGAGTTATTTGTGAAGAAAGTAATGTTTTTGTTGTGGTATTATAATTATAATAATAATTCTGCTTTAATATTGAAATATTAATGACATTGAAAACTGGTCAGTACTAGTTTTCCACACTGTGAGATATTATAACGGAAATATATTGAGCAGTCTTTTCAAAATTTAAATTAAAAGACGCGTATTTTTTAGTCAAAGTTATCGTTTCCACATATGTCGTCAGTCTAAACTTCTAGGGTCTATGCTCTGGTCATATTTTACAAGCATAACTGAATATTTATTATTTGTCTAATATTATTGTTCATATTATTAATTTATTTAAGATTTATTTTTGATTATATTATATATAATTATTATTAAGTTTAATTAAAAACGAAATCTGCATATTATTATTTATTATAAATTATATATTTGTTATTATTTTATAATGAGTGTATCATTTATTATTTAAATAATAAGTAATATTACCCAAAATTATTACTACTTACCTACATATTGTGTAATAATAGACGGTTTATACGTTTAACATTAGTTAATTTCAACATGATTATCATTTTTATACTACTCTATTGCTAATTACTATTTATTTGATGATATTCTCTATGAAGTATTAATATAGAATTTAAATGTTGTTATTTGAAATACGTTTAATTAATATTTAATTTTTATTAGTTTATATATATAGTATTTTTATTAATTAATTATTACTGATTATTTATAATACTATTTATGTATCATGTTACCGTCCACTGGTTTATCTCAGTATCAAATTAGTATATTTTATATAGATTTTGTATTTTTATTTTTATTTATAAATATTTAAATTATTATTAATTATTATTAGTTATGTTAATTTATTATTAATGATATTAAATTATTAGATTATATTTTTTAGGTATCCTTGGGTGTTATTATGATGTAAAGGTTAATTTGGGATTCTGTAAAATTATATATTATTAGTTAATTTCATTTAAATTTAAATTTAGAATTATTTAAATTATTATAATATTAATTTATATTAATTTTATATATAATTTATTTAATTATATTATTATATAAATTATAAATTCATTTATTATTGATTATTTTATTAATTAAATTGATTAATTTTAAATTATATTAAATTATTATTTATTTCATTTATTTAATAAGTATATTTTATTATATTTGTGGAATTTTTTTAATAATTAAATTAATTATTATTATTTATTATTTAAATGTAAATTGTATTATTGATTTTTAAATTAATCTTTATATTTCTTCAGTATTTAATATAATTTATTATAATTATATGATTAAATTATATTAATTATTATTATATTATTAATATATTATCTCAATCTTTAAATAATATTAATTTAATTATATGTTATTTAATTATATTATTATTAAATTAGTTATATATTATGAGTATATTTATTAATTAGTAATTATATTAAATTATTATTATTATATTATATTATAAAATTAATTTATTTATAATTAGTATTGATATATCAATTTAATTTATATATGTATTATATTTATTTTTGTTTTCAGGTATTTATTTATATTTGCTTTGTATATATTATATATATTTAAATTATTACTCTTAAAAAAAAATATTATTTATGTAAACTTTCTATTAATTTTTATAATAAACCTTTACAAATCATAATTGGTATAAGAAGTAATAATTACCATTTAATTATTTGTTACTTGAATTAAGAAAACTTATTCTACTAATTACTAGAGTAATAAATATGTAAATTGCAATATTTAATACAGATATCTATATAATTTTTAAAGCAGTAGGTTCATGTTTTTGCAAATAATCATATAGTAAGTAGCTAAATTAAAACATAATCATCAATTTAATTTTCTATGAATTATAAATCGTGTTAATTCAAGTAATAAGCCTTCACCTACTTTTCTTATATGAGATAAAAGAGAGTTGAAAGACTTTTGAATATTATGAATATATATATCCCTAAGCACCTATTGTAGACATCTTTCTGTGAGGTGCGTTCAAATAGCAAATTTCAGTATAGCATATTTAGTATCAAACGGATATTAAACTTTGAAACTTATAATTATTTAATATAATTAGGCATATATTGACTTACTACTCAAAAAATAAATTAATCTAATAAATTAATAATAATAAAAGAGTAATAAAAATTATATTTTACATTAATTGTGTTAATAGTTACGAATTGTAGAATAATATAATTTTTGGAATGAATTATTAAAAATTACAAAAAAAAAAAAAAAAAAAAAAAAAAAGCTTACGGTGCCTTACTATGATATATTATTGCCAAAATTAACAGACTTTATATCATCATGGAATAACCTATAGGTATGTAGTCACTATATAGTTAAGAGCAAGAAAAATTACAAATATCCTTAAATTACATAAAAATAACAACTAAAAAGTGCATTAATTATAATATATTAAATATTTATACCAAGTATATTTATTACACTCATTATTATTATTAATTATTTATTTAA